>OZ022422.1:21649283-21707812 GCA_963989365.1 Rhimphoctona megacephalus
ATATAAATGGATATTTTAATATGACGTATGGCGAGCCAGAAAGAAACTTCTATTTTTATATATTTTCGTTCGATTTTTCGTGATATAATTTTCAAAATGGTCAAAAATTACAAAATCTCTTAACTTTTCGTGATTTTGGGAACGTCATTTATTTTTGTTTCAATTCACAGCTACTTGACGTAATATTAATCAATTTTATTATGCAATAATTAATCAATAATGTTATAATAAAAATACAAACCATATGGAAGATTGAAAACTTATTTTTTCTGTCATTTTCTATTTTTCAGTATCTTGTGTACAAGATTTCTGAAAATAGGCACTTTTCTTTGCCAAAAATTGTTTGACTTCAGGCGGAATAACCCATATGGAAAATGCTTAGGGGGTGACAGAAACGCCAGCTGGACTCCGGCGCCGCGGCGTCGTGCAATCTTTGTTTTACGTTGGATACGCCAACGAATATACGACGCAGATACGTTAAACGACGTTCCAAAGATCTTGGTGTATACGAGGCGAGTCCGCGTCTTCGCGACTCGAAATTTCTGACTCTCCTACTCCTCCCCTTCGTCTTTGGTCTATGACATCGCAGACAAATATACGCGCAGGTGTTCGCCACGCATATGTAACACAAATGGACCGAAAGGTCGTTTTTGAGTTAAACAGGAGTAGAAACAATTTGCGAATACCTTTTCCAACGATAAATAAAAATAAAAAAAGATCCACTAATTAGCGATTCAAACATTTCCTTGTTTAAAAGAAAAAAGTTGATTCCAACTATAAAAGTTCAAATCGAACCTTTACTTGAATTTTATGATTATCTTGATTTGCTGTCGAAATTCTCATACAAACAAATGCACAAAACAATAAGTTCATCAATCAAAATCATTAGATCCAATTAAGTAGACTCAATGTCATTTATTTTTACACGTAAAAAAACTCAATTCTATTTGTATATAAGATAAAATTGAGTCATGCAATTAGAACTGCAGTTGATCATTTTATATTCAATAGTAATAAACTCAATACTCCAGAATATCCAAAAATTGGGTAAAACTATGTTTAGAAAATTACCAACGCGTTTGAAAAGATACAACGTAAAAAAGCGTGAGCATATTTATGCGTTTCTAAATACTTTTATTTTTCACCAATTATTCATACACCGATATGTGTGAGACAATGTGTGCAAAAAAAAAAGTGCATATTGCAGCAGTAAGTTGTGAGAGTTTTATTGGTTTACGCGGGTGGCGCCAGATGTTGTGCTCAGTGATCTTTTATCGGTATAAAACTGCATTTGCGTTAACCATGGCCTCTGTGATTGCTGACGAGAATCGAGACTTCTGAACGTTTGTATATTCCTTATACACAAACACGCCAATATATATACATGAAACGAGAAACGTCGCAGATATCGGAGCTCGGATTGGAGTATCGTATTTCTGCCTAGCCTCAACAATAATACCAAAGTTTATTGTGCGTTGGCACTATTAACGCAAAATGAGTATCGAGTGAGAAACAAAATTTCCTTAGCGAGCCAATAAAAAAGATTTTTTCCCCCCCACGTTGAGTTATTTAATATTATGTTTATTTTTTTTTGGACTGTCCGAATAATTTAGCAATGACCCAAATCATTGGACTTCATTAAGCGCCGAAAAAATCGTTGAATTTTTCCTTAATTATCGTACGTTCAAGGAGTCATACATACGGATATACGCACGCGTATACAAATATGTAGATTTTTCGTGGTGTCTCATAAACGAGATATAATTTGTGAAATAATATCGCCGAAGCTGCCTCGAACGATTGGAGACGCCTGTAATTATATGGGAAATATGCGGTGTGGGAATTGGCGAGTTGGCTGTATAAATTTATCCTTAATCATCGGTTAAACGGGAATATTTCTTATCGCAAATGAGCGTGATATTAAAAAGCGAGAGATAGAGAGAGAGAGAGAGAGAGGGAGAGAGAGAGAGAGAGAGAGAGAGGAAGAGAAGTGGCAAAAGTTGCACTCGGATACTCGGACCGATTCAAAAAGTATATAAATACCTATATACTTTGATTCAAGTACATACGTGTATTTGAATCGAAAGAGAGACAGAACGAGATTTATTACTCGCAGAACAGGATTCTTATAATCAGCAACGACGAGTGCACGAGATTTATATCAGTTGGCGAAAAAGGATCTTGGCTCTTTGAGTAAATATATACACACACGCTTATATGTATATGTACATACTTTTGTATAGATGCTATATATATATATAAATAAAAGAAAAAGTGATTACTTTTTTATCCGAGGGCGTGTATGTATCTTTATCCACACTCGTCACGCGAGCCTCATATACGAGTTCTCTTCTTCCCGAGGGCCGCAAGTAACTCGCGAATCGATGAATGCGAGAAGTTTCTCAAGAGATCGATATCTTCACGTCGAATCGCAAGTTCTCCAGTAATTCGTTACTCGCCATTTCCTTCTTCAATTCCATCGCATACGATCATCCTTCCTACAGGGTTAGTGTCTCTCTTGCTCTCTCCTTCAAAGAGACGAGAGATCGAGTGGTCCATGTCGTCCACGAGGACGACACGCGAGGAGACTCTTTGAAGCTGAAAAAAAGAAGAAAAAGAGAGGAGAAAGAAAGAACATTTGGATGGGACATTTATTTTACATCGTGAAGCCTCCGCAGGCAATCGTCCATGGAGATGCACAACTGTCCCAATCCTTGGAGTATAAACTACCATGTTGAAGAAATTCTGCGTGAGAAATCGAGAAAAATAAACGAGAGAGATGAAAAGAGCCGGTCCAAGAGATGAGCAGAAACAAAAGAATTTCTCTCTTGTTTTTTTTTTTTTTTTTTTTTTTTTTTTCGTTTATGGTTATGAGACGTTAAATTCGATGGTGCTCTTTTCATACAGTGGCAGGATCACAGGACAATTCCGAATCGCCATGTGGTCGAAGATTTCCTCTCCAGAGAACGACGATAAACGCCTCCGCAACAAAAGTCTCCTGTCTCACCTCTGAAATCGCGACTACGTTGTATTTTTCCCTCAGGCGAGAATGACTCACCCAACTGAAGGATTATTTATATCCCGTCCTCGTCGAAAATCTTGCCATGTCATTGTTCTCGATTTAGACATTGATTTTTCAACAAAAAAATCTAATCTTCGCTTATTCTTTGCTATTTTTTCGTCGGAGCTCTTTTTCTAAAAACATCTTACTTATTAGTTCACGAATTTTCGAATATTTATAAATTATAAAATAAATATTATTCAATCGTAATCATAATAGCGAATCACATTTCCTTATTTCTTCAATATTCCTGGACGAATAATTGCAATCGATCAATCAAAATATGTTTCAATAAAAATAATAAGAATAATTGATCCCCAGAATCATGAAAATCAATCAATGATATCAAAAAATAAAGAAAAAAAAGAAAATAAAAATCAATATATTCTTCAATCAAAATAATAAGAATAATTGATCCCCAGAATCATGAAAATAAATAATAATATTAAAAGTATTCCATCAAGATCAAAATGATTGTGTGACAAAACCTGCTGTAAGATTATATTGTTGTCTAGACATATTTTCTGGCTGGATATGCCGATAAGTCAGCTATAAATAAGTGTCTCGCAGGCTGTTCGTATATACGAATGAGTTGCGAAAAAGTTGAGATAATAGGTAGAAAATTCTCGGAAATGATAGGGCTCCGTGTGATGGGAAGGATATCCTTGCTGAAACCGAAAGCCGAAAAACGAAGCCGTGGTATGTGTAACAGCATGAGGCCTGGGTTCCCACAGCTTGTACAAAATACACCCATGGAGACATATATATATATATATTTATATAACAGAAAGAAGAGAATGAGAGAGAAAGTAAGAAAGTACGAGGATCGGAGATACGAAGGCGGTAGATGTGAATCTCAGGTGACTAGAGAAGAGAGAAAATGAGGAAGAAGCAGGAAAGAGGAAGAGAGTGACGAAAAGCAGGGTTTCTATATAGACGAAGGCGCTAAGAGAGCTCGAAAAAAGGGTGAACGTGTGTAACATCATATAACTTTATGCATGGAGATGCGTAACGTACAAAAAGAGTAGGAAACTTCACATATACAGGTATATAATATATATAAGAAACGAAGATGAAAGAGGAACCGCATGCGTTCCTACGAGAAAGGAGTAACAGGTACCCCGTGGCGAATAAGTGCCCAGGATATCACAGAATTCCCAGTTGCTCGTCTCTCGTCTTCTTCTTCTTCTCTTCGCCTTCTTCTTCTTCTTCTTCCACATCTTAAAACCGCATTTCTCTGAAGTACTTCTCTCCCGATCCCTTTTTCTCTCATTTTCTCTCTGTTGCACTCACTTTTACTTGATATCCTCTCGTCCTACGCGAAACTCCATGACAACACACGTGGACATGCCTAGTCTAACGTTGGAGGGTCAAGAAACACGTATATGATTTGTGGCTGACTCGATCTTCCTCTCGTTGAGGCCATCAGTCTTCGCAAAGAGTTGGCTGCTCTCTCCCTCCCATCAAGCATCAAGAGACGACGGTTACACATGAGGACGAAAGTTTGCCGGTTGAGCAACGAGCCTCCCGGACACTTTGTATGCAGAGTGATCCCCCTTGACTCGTGTTCACATATATACGTCATTTTAAAATATGCCTATGTGTGCGTATGTTTATGGGATACGGTGACTGTAGAATTTTCACGAGAATAAAAACGAGCTCTTGAAACCAACCGGCTCTTCGTGTATAGCGCCTACGACTATAAATATACATACACGTGTGTGCGCTCATCTCATCGTCCATAAGGATATCGAGTTGCTTCGTCGAAAAGTCTCTCTCGAAAATGGAAAAACACACCCTCTCTCGAGTAGAGAAGAGAACAAGGAAATATGTATGTTAGGACTAGTGAAAGATTTAACCTCTTTTGGAATTAAGAAACCAGAGTCCAGTTTCGGGATCGCTGCGTCATCGTGTTTAACGTCAAAAGTCTCTTTTATTTTTCTCTCACAAAGAACGAACCTCCTGAAATTTTCACTCCTGTAAGATTTCCTCAAGTCACAGAGGGTTGAACAAAAAAAAGGTACTTGCTTTTCGAAGGAAGGTCACGAGGTTATAGGCTCGATGTTGTTAGTCGAGACAGCTTCTTTCAGAACTTTGGTCGTTTTTAAATTTTTACTTGGGATTCGACACTCCTTAATCCTCAGTGGAGAATGGACGACGTGGGGTCCGAGTAATTAGACAGTGCTCCAGGATTCAGAAGTGCCTCCCCTTTTTTTCTCTTCCTTCGCTCTTCTCCCCCCTCTTCGCGATCGATCCCTCCTCACAAGAATATTCCCTCAGGTATATTCTCTCCGCTGAAATGAAGGTGCGGTGGCGAAAGAATCCTCCTGGGTTCCTGGAAGTTCAGCGAGAGCGAGAGAGACAGCAATAGGGTATCGGTTACAGGGTAACAATGGCAGGGGCCAAGGTATATTTGGGGTATCGGTGACACCGAGGACAATGGCCGTGCCACCTGGGTCGTACCATTCTCGTTTCAACCTTTCTCTCTCTCTCTCTCTCTCTCTCTCTCTCTCTCTTTTACTCCTCCCAGTCTTTAGTACCTTCATATATATATATTTACTATTCTCCCCTGGGCTTTCCGAACCACGATCTCTCGAGAGGAAAAGCACCACAGGAACACACCTGTGCCCTTTTATTCCACACCGAGTAGCCATTCCGTTGTGCCCGGAGGACTCAGGGTGGAACCTTAATAGCTGCAGGTATTTTTCTTGAAATCACTCTTTAAAATGCTCACTGCAATATCTATCTAAAAAGGCAATTATTATAGCGCAAAATATTTTCTTTTTCCTAAAAATGAAAATTTATAAGCTTCTTCATTTTTTTAATGTCTCTTATGATAACCATTATTTTTTATCCTACTAATTTTCGTGGTTCACTCTGCTAGAAATATATGTCAGCTTCCAAAATTGAAATCTTTCAGTTAAAAAAAAAACTCAATATTCAATCCCGCCACGACCTAATTGTCCTTAGAAACTCTTTTTTTGAGACCAATTTTCCTCGAGAAACCTCTACCCGAGGAATGTCTTTTCATCGGATAGGTAGGACTTTCAATTTCGCGAGGGAAGATAAAAAATGAGTAACCCGCTGTTAGAAGAGGAGGTTGTTGAAGAGATAGTGATGTTGAGAAGAAGGAAAATCTTAAGGAATTCTCCCTAGAGACAAGAGGCTGACAGTAGGCGTTCTGTCGATTTCCTGGGCTCATCGTGGCAAACTCTTGTCCAACAAACTCCCTCGAAGAAGCAAATAAAGGAAAAACATTGTTCTTTCCTTGGAACCAAAAGGAAGAAAATTGTCTCTTTTTTTTTCTCCATCATTTTTCTTCTGTCTTTCTCTTTTCTTCATTCTTACACTTTCTTTCTTTCTTTTCCTTTCTCTATCCATCCTCAATGCAGTCCAGAGCATCAAGCATATAAATCACGAGTCTAGGCCCTGCGGAAAAATGACCAAACTCTCTCGACCTCATCCCATGTCCCATCCTGGCCCATCCCCGTAACGGGATAGGCCAGAATGGAAATTTGTAAATTTTCCATACATTCAACAATAGAAGCTTGATGGAGAAGAGTCACGAGTTTAAGACGAGGGTGACTCTGTATCCCGCTGACTCTTGGTAACTGATACTCCTAGAGGTTTCTATTCACTCCCTTATGTAAAGTGAACCTGATGCTTTAAATCCATCCTTGCTGTATTATGAGTTTTTCATTTTCACTGCTTTTCTATACACCTGTTGACCGCCCACGCGAGAAAGAGCAACCACAGAGATTCACCAAAATGGACGTGCATTCTCTTCTCTTGGAATTGTTGCCAAAAACCCTTTTGCCTCGTGCTGCAAATAATACATACGTATACATGCTTCCCTTGAAATTTGAAGCAATCCACCAAATGACTCGTCCTTCTACCTCAAATCCATTTACTCTCGTTGTTGCTTTGTAACTGATACCCAGCGTGTGCACCTGTTGTGTTCACGGCTATACACTCGCCCAAACGGAACTAATCCATCGGCCATCCGCAGCACGCTTAGCCTTGCATCACCAACAATATCTCTCTCCTCCACGTTTCATACACCCACACCATTTTCAACCATTTTTTACCCCTTTTTTATTCATGCACGTGTACGACTAGAGATCTGAAACACGAGATATCTCGAGGCATTCGACACGACACTTTCGCACCCTTCGAAGCGTGGAGAAAAACGTCTTTGTTTCCAAATTGTCTGGAAATTTGTCATATATACTGTAAAGTTTGTACTCGGCTTTGTTTTCCATTGAACTCATTTCCATTTCTATGATTTCTATTTCTATGATATTTCTATGATATTATATTTCTATATGAATTTCATTACTTTAATTTCAATTGATTGAAATTCTGATTCAAATAATGATTTTGCTCATTTGTAATATTTATTTCAGTTAATTTTTTTATTTTTTCTCCTCTTCGTACTATGTTTTGGAGCCACATTCTTTCTATCAGAATGTACTTTTACTTCTTATTAAAATGACACGAATTTTTCTCTCCCAAATGGATTAAACATTTTTACATTCTTTGGTTTCGTGAAATAACGTTGATTTTTTGAAATATTTCTAAAAATACCGCGAGGATTTCGACAAACATTCCAGTAAATGTTGGGAAAACGAAATTTTAGGAGGGAAAAACGAGGATTGTTGTATTTTTATTGCGCCAAGAAAGGTTAAGCTGACAATTTTTCACGGTGTTATTATACTGCTGTGGAGCAGTAAAATAATGAAAGAAAGGGAAAAAAGAGAGTGTAAGTTACAGAAATTCTCTCTGATGACGAGGCCCACGCCCTCTGGAATCCACTAGGGCATTCGTAAATCTTAACGAAGAGAACAATGATACTTCAGCTTCAAGAGAACTCCACAGGATTCTTCGACGTAAGTATATACATATAATACATGGAGAAGAAAAGTGAGGGAGGGAAAGAGACTTGTACACGGATAGTCTAAACGGAATGTAAAGTTTTACAGCTCTTTGTAACTGATACCTACCCAAATATCTGAATACACCTGTCGTCCACCAAAATGCCAACTCGCCAAGAACGAAAATCGACTCGTGGAACAGGCCAAAGATCTACCTTACACCCTTGGCTAATCCAAGCGACAAAAGCAACTTCTAAATTCCGGAACGAATCGCCCGTACAAAAAGATCGCGTGCCCCTAGAGCGAAAATCAATCCTCCCAAAAATAATAATAATTCTAGTTTATATTGATTATTTTGGACATTAACATAGATTCCATTCGATTGTAATTAAAATAATAATTTAACCCTGCTAATCTGTTTTAACTTTCAAGGGTTTTTATACGTTTTTGAGCAAAAAAAAGTCATTAGTCCTGACGATATAATTTGCAACTCAAAATTGTTAGACTTTCTGGCAGTAGAAATTTTTGCTCTTCAAAAAATTGGAACTCCTCCTTCAAAATTCTAGATTTAAGCTTCAAGTTTCGAGTTTCCACGCAGACTTAAATCTCAATGAAAAAGAACGAAAAATCTTTTTGAACCTCAAATACAATGGGTAATTGAACGTTTTATTTTTCCGTCGAAAAGAACAGAAAAATTGGTGGGTCATTTAGAATTCTAGCCTGAGTAAGTATATATGGTGGGTATATACACAAAGTAAAGATTTATTTCGAATGTATGCCAGCGTAGATTGATATGCAAATTACAATCATTCGTCGGAGCATACACCTGGCATGGACGGTCTCGATTCAGAATGCCAGAAACTTTTCGTTTCATTTGCAATTCGTCGTTCTTTCAGTTCTTTTCTTTCCTCTTGCTCTCTCTCTCTCTCTCTCTCTCTCTCTCTCTCTCTCTCTCTCTCTCTCTCTCTCTCTCTATCTTTCTATCTTTTTATGGGTCTCTTTCTTCCTCGCCCCCGTCGTAATATCCGTGGTAATCCACGACTGGGTTTTGTAAGCGATACCCAAACCGTACCCTCTTAGTTATTTCTTCATGCTCGTGCACCTGCACTTTTCAGCCTGACGATTCGCAAGCCCAAATTCAACTGCACTTTTAACCGCTGACCCTTCATTCCTTACCAATCGCTCATATAAATCGAGTCTTACGAGACAAAAGGGCTTGAGCCCCATCATCAGTTCCATCGAATTATTTACAATACGCCCTTCATTATTTTTCGAGCATATTTATGGTTTAAAATAGCTGCGAGCTCTTTGAACGAACAATCGTCTTCCCTTCCTCCCTTTTTGACGCTCTTCATGCCGTAAAACTTGTATTATTTCTCGCATTCATCCGTGCTACGAACAAAAAAATTAATAAGGGTTACCTCGGCCACAAGATGCGGACTCGAAAAAATCTCGCTCTCTCTCTCTCTCTCTCTCTCTCTCTCTCTCTCTCTCTCTCTCTCTCTCTCTCTCTCTTGGCTTTTGAGCTAAATGAGAATTTAATGAGGGCGAGGATTTCTTCGGGGTATTCATGTGTCTTGCCACAAATCCTCAATGTCTATGAAATATACATTGACATTGAGTGTGCTTTGTCCTACTCAATTATAAACCCTGCAAAGAAATTAACATTTTTGAATCAGGAAGAAAATGTTTTGAATTTTTATCCATTATATTAAAGGAAAATTCCTAAGAAAAGAAAGATAATTCGAAAAATCTTTTTTCGAGATAAAATGAAAGTGATGAAACCTCAAATTATGACACCTTTATTATTTTTACGATCCTTTGAGAATTATTATCTAATCCACATTTTATATTGGATGTTCGGGCTTTTCCCACAAAATCCGAGAGGCGTCAGAGTAGAGAAAATAAAACGCCCGTTAAAGTGTACACACCTGAAGAAGAAAGAAATTGCTTAAGCTCGTGTAAGGTGATCCGCTCACGTACTTGAACATAAAAGCTTGGCGAAAATTGGCACCGTTCTGCGCAGCCATGTAAATAGATTTTCATTCCGGAGATTTTGAAGCGCAGGTGTGTCCACTTAAACTCGAATTTCGACGATTTTTCGAACGTGTCTATATTTGAATGTTTATATATGTATAAGGTTTTGTTGCGTACATTTCGTCTTTGAAAAACGTAGAGGCGTGAAAGACAAACGTACCAAAAGGTGTTTCGGAATCTATAGGGTTTTCCGAAAAATGTTTTCAAAAAAGGAAAATATGCCTTAGCGAGTATCAAAATTCAAGAAAAGGAACAAAATTAAATGCAGGTCACGTTTTGCCAATTCGTACCATCAAAAAATACATCAATAGTCGAAAATGTTTGAAGAACTTATAAAATTTTGAAAAAGTAAATCGTCAGAGGCTGCATTGTCCCTTTTTCGACATTTTTTACATAACAATTATTCTTTGTTGATACAATTGTTAAACAGACATTCTAAGCTGAAATTCTAAGCTGATCGTTTCCGATCCCCAAGGAGCAAAATTCTTTCCTCGAATCGTTCCACTCTCTGAGGCTCAAAATTTAACGGTATTATAATTTCTCGTGTGTGATCATCCCACACCCATTTGCCAGAGACACCCACTGAGGAAAGACGTGTTTTTATTTCTTCTTCTTTTTTTATAATTTTTTTATTCTTTATTTTCGCCTCTCAGAGTCCGGGGATGAGAAAGTAACACACAGGTGTGCCCTGGAGGACTTTTCGAAGAGGCGCCAGGACTCAGCAGGCAGCCAAATCCTTCGCCTCCTTTTTTCCCTTCGTTCCTCCTTTTTTTATCTCTCCTCTCCTCCTCTGTCTGCATTCAAGATCGGGGAAGGAGACGGAAACGAAAAACCCGTGGGCGAGAATGAAGAAGGACAAAAATATTGTTTGGATCTTAGACGTTAGACCCCGAACGGGATTTAATATTTTTTGGACTCCGTTACGAAAAAAAACGATCGAAAAAAGTATTTTTTCTAATGATTTATATTTTTAAATTGAGCGCCATTCTAAATGATCTTATGTAATTTAATCAATTTAATCCATTATTTAATTGTAAACTATTGGAGTTGGAATTAATCGAAATATTTGTACTCCAAAAATATATTCACGATTAACAGTTTTTATTTTACTGAAAAAATATTTTTTTTTCTATTAAATCTCAATTTGTTTTGATTCCACGATCACCTTGTTCAATTACATTAATTAATTCGCAACAGAATATATCGGACTTTCGGATCAGGCAAAAAAAAAAAAAGACTGAATGAAAGAGAAAGAGATAGGATCGTTGCGAAGGAATTCCGAATTGGCACATCACAAGAAGCGACTTCCCACGGTGTAAAGTAGCCGAGAAATTCCTCGTTTCTCATATCCCAAGCATGTTGGATGTTATACCTTGGGTTTCCTTCCGAATTCCGAGCTTTATAATCCTAGACTCGCGATTATGCATCACGAAATAGTCGCGTGACCATCGCCAACGGAGGCTAATAATGGTCAGCGAGAGTAACCGAAAGATGAAAGAGCCAGATGAGAGAAAGAGAAAGAAAGAGACAGAAAGAGAGAAACGAAGAGATAGTGAAGAGAAAATAAGGGACGTTTACAAGTCTCTGGGAACGTTGGAGGAGATGCTTCGAGCATCACGTCTACGAATAAATTTACCAGAAAATTATGCGTCATCCACACGCTGCCATTTTATCCCGGAGCGTTTGCCATTGCTATTTTTCAAACGACGTTTTTCATTTCTGCACTTTGAGTCTCTCTCAACCGCTGTTCCCTGCTAAGCGACCTTTGGCTGACAGGTTCAACTTTTTTCTGACGCTCGGACAAACTAAATGTGCACCCGAACTTCTCAGGTCAACTTACACAGTTTAACCTATGAAAAAAAACCTGAAAATATTTCATCAATTTCCGATGACTACGACCAAACATTTCTTTTCCTTCACTTCGTGAGAAAAGTTCATTAATTGATTGAAGAATATAAAAAAAAACAATATTGGTGATGTTTTCTTGATAATGCTCACTAATTAAAACTGTTAAAAAATAAATAAAAATAATTTTATCAAAAAATTCATGAATCCTTCCAATATCCTGAAAAATAATCTTTAACTTTTAAAACAGATGCAAAATCTTTTCTTCTCCCATTTACAAAATCCTTGAAAATATAATACAAAGACAAATGTTTATACGTATTGTCGTACGATAAGCGTAGAAACGATACACGATGGATAGTCTCAAGTTTTCTTTTAGTTCGAGATCTGCCAAGTGGTGAAGGAGTAGTAATTGATATTCTTGTACATATGTACACACAGACGTGAGAAAAAGGCCACAGAGAATCGTCAATACCGAGTATAAAATCAACGTAAACTCGTGAAACGTAGATATACGGGGGAGACTAGAAGTTAGTAAAGATCCAAAGTACCACTTAGCCCTCGTAAACTGGAAGATAATAAAGATACGCTAGCGAGCGTTCATTTGATTATTCGTCCATATCGCTTTGCTCCATCTTGCGAGGCGAGGATGAGCTTCACAAGTAGCATCATCTGCAAGACTATGTAAGACGAATACGTCCATATTTTTTCTCCAAGTGTTATTGATTGATATAAGAAACTGAAGGTCGTAACTTGCGCGGGTTAACACGACAATTGCCTCGAGTTAAGCCCTTCCATCTTTCCAATATTCTTTATAGATGTACGCAAGATCTTATACACATAAATTTGTCTATGTGCAAACAGAGACCTTTCGTAAATGCTTCAAACGCTTCTGTACGCTTTTTTCTTTCTACGATGCAACACTCGAAAAAGGTGTTGTATGTATACCTTTCCCACGCTTCACCCACACCTTCGATACACACATGTGTGTTCACGTTTTGTAGAGTTTTTTTAGTTTTCTTGCATGGACCACGAGATCCTCGATTTATCTCGCGAGTTTCGGTGAAATCAATCTCCTCTAGTCTACTCATCGATAATTTGAGATCTGTACCGAAACGAACTAATTGGACAAGTGCCAAATAAGAAGGCAAAAAAGAGCGGCCTTCGTGGGAGTCGCAAAAGCCTTCACTTATTTTCGATGATTTATTTTTCTTTTTCTTTTTCTTTTTCTTTTTTTTTTTTATCGCGGCTCAAGTACCGTAGCAAAGATTTCTACGAATTCTTTGACTCGACCCTCTTGCGGGGCTCCAACCCAATATAATTTTCGACCCCCAATTTAACGCAAACCCACGAAACTAACTCCCAAGCCGTTAAATTCGAGAGGGATAGAGACGAAATCTCGGGGAGATGAACTCTCGAGTCAATTCGTTCGATGATCCCTACGTGTCGATTTCCAGAACGAACCTCGTCTCTGTTACGATCCTCAAAACGTCTCTATTTTTTTCGATCAGGTTATACTCGTCTCGTCACCCTTTCTACCTATTTTCGAAATCTATTCTCGTATTTTTTATTTTATTTTATTTTTTTTGACTAAGTTCGTTCAAACGATAAACACGTATTGTATTTTTTATTTATTTGTTTCTGCATCTCTAATTATGGTAATTTTTTAACGAGTTCGTTTGATCAACATTTTTCAAAATTTGTAATCCATTATTTGATACGGTAAAAAATAGTGAAAATAGAGCTCATTTGTAACAGAAACATTTTATCGCACTGCAAAAAAGAAATAATTAATCCATTTAATAATAGAAATTACCCAGCACCTGCCATAACTTTTGACTGAAATTTTATGAAAAATATAAATTTCCAATTGATTCAGGAATCGATAGGAGTTCTAATTTGTGAATTTTTTTGTTCCCTGATTTTAAAAGACTAATTCTCTCGAATGATTTCTTTTCCGCTCTTTTATTTCCAAGATCTTTTATGAAGTTCGATATCCTCATAACCTGGAAATAAAAAAAAAATGGAGTAAAGACGAAAACGATGGTAGACATCTGTCCGTACGAGTGCAAAACGAGGCTCGTCTCGTATTTCCTTGGATGCTCATTATCGCATACATATCGAGGAGGAGAATAACAGGCGTGGGAGTTGATATTTGAATGATTTTTTTGTTTCTGGTTGGCGTGCGGTGAATTTGGGTACCGTGTAGTTCCGCTTTAAATCGTCGTTCCACCCTCTCGAGGTCGCGGAAAGAGGGCGCTTACAAATTACTACAATAAACTTTTAATGCCAGCGTGTGGTGCTACGCTGCGGTGCACGCACGTGCGTCTCATTCTCTTTTCTCCGCACAAATACATACGAATATTTTCCATATAAATATATACATAGACATACCCATTAACTGTATAAAAACTTAAAGCGGAACATTTCTCGAGAGATGAAATATGGAAAAGAAGGATTCGAGGAATAGGATCATGATATTAGGATCGAAATATTTGCACGAAGGGAAGAGAAAAAACGTTATGGACCAGGAAGAGATCGCGGTAGCGGTTAAATCTCCATGATCATTTTTATTTTATTTTTATTTTTTTTTTTTTCACCAAATGAGAAACGAAAAAAATTGGTCTTCTATGAGAACTAGTCTTTGGCTCATTATTTCTAGGATCTGTTTCTTCGTGCACAGGTGTACCCACGAATTCGGTGTATAGCTCGAGGCGAGAGAATCTCCGGATATATATAAATCGGAGACGTGAAAAAAAGAGACGTTTCTTTCTCCACGAATCCCAAAATTGTTTCTAGCTCCCTATTTATCGGTCCCTTTTATAAAACACCGAAAATCGAGAGATTATTTTTGTGTACAATCGTTGGTGCGTATCTAGAATTTGTATTAGGCATTAGTGTCGAAGAAACTCAAAGAGAGAAATCTTTCGGGACTTTTTCTTCAGCTGCGCGAACACATTGACATGTATTTATGTATGTGTGTTGAAATGCGCGGGTGAGAATGACCGCAGAGAAACGATATCGGAAAAGAGTGAGACCAGGATCCTCGCAGCTGCTACTCACGACCACATAACCATTTTCTATGTATATATGTATATTTCAAGTTAAAGTTAGAAGATGAACGATTCCGAAGAGTGTTGCGGTAGCGAACTTGTAGTCCCCGTACAAACTTGCTAATTAGACGGGAAAATACGATTCGACGCGACTGTAACGCTCTTGCGGACCTTTGCGTTCAATTAACTCGATGTTTCTCCTCTCGGTCTCGAAGCACTCTGTGCCGTCCTCTTCGTCCCTCGCTTGTGCCCCTGGGAAAAAGTTACACCTGTAGCGAGAGAAATCGAACCTATTTCCTTCTCTTCTTCTTCGTCTTCGTCCCCGCGTACTTGCCGGACCTCAAAATAATTTGAAGCACGAGAAAACTTAGTCGAGCAGATTTATTGTTTTTAACAAATTTTAGGCATTTTTCAAGTTTTTATTAATTTATTACTTTTTAATTCCAATTATTTCTTTTTTTATTTGACGACTCGAAACCTATTTCTTTTCCTTCTTCCTTTTTTCCTTACTCGTCAGGCCCCAAACTAATTCCAGCAGTCAGAAAACTCTGACGAATATAGTTGTGTTTTCAAATTTTTGATGTTTTTTTCAATATAACAGTATTCATAATAATTAATCGAGCAATTGAAAAAAAATAATGACTGTTTTTGATTGAGTCAAACTATTACGAATGTCTTGTTTTTTATGGATCATTGTAAGTCAAAGGTTTCCATTGCATTCGATCTTTTAACTAGACGATAATTACCCAAGATTTTCGTACGTCTTTTTCTACTAAAATTTATAGAAGTAGGAATAATAAATATATTTTTTGAATTAGTAATTTTGAATGGAGTGCGTTTTGTTTACTAATTTCTCTGTGTGTTATGGAACAGAGTAAAAGATTGTGCGTTGAATATATTGAATCGAGAATAGTAAGAGAGGGGTTTTGGTTACACATGACAAAACTTGACCAGGATTGGGATGGTTGGGCAAATGGTCCCTTTGTTTGTTCGTCGAGCGAGTCAACCGAGCGACAAATAACATCGTACGTGAGTATTAAACGTGAGGAGATTGCGTGTCTACCAAATTGGAGCCACCCTCGTTCCCCTAAATCAATGCACTTTTGCACTTAAACCGGAGAGAGAATTTGCTCGCCGTGATTTTGGCACATTAGTAATTCACAAGAATCTCGATAATTCTCTAGGATTTTTATTTAACGGCGGAACGTTTGTTCCAGTTCCCAGAGATTCGGATGTTCTCGTTTAGTTTTCTCACGAGATATAAAAAATAATGTTTGTATGTGGGGAGGCTGGGGGAGCACGAAGGATTTTTGACCCCGTTAAATGAAAGAGCTCCCTCTTGATCTCTCCTCTCTTTTGGCTCATCCAGACGAGATATTTGCTCTCTTTCGCTCTTTAACGTGGCTTTTTTTATTACGTCGGTAGAGAAAGAAGAGACGAAAGAGCGTACTTTTCTTCGAAAAAGGAAGCAACGTTGTTTTTGCCATGGCGCCAGACAGGGGCAATTGGCCCCTGTACCACAGAGATTCTCGTGTTTTTTTTTTTCTCTTTTTTCTTTTTTTTTTTCTTCAACCATGACTTCTTCTCGGCTCCTCTCAAAAGGATCATAGAGTCCCGAGGATTAGGATCCATAACTACACACTCCCTCATTTATTTTTCTCCCTCTTTCTCGTACTATCGACCACTTAAAAATTGCGAATTTCACCGAAACTCATTGGCGAAACATGTGTGCTAGTTTCTTCATCCCTCGAACGAAAAAAAAAAAAAAACAAAAAAACAAAAAAACAAAAAAACAGTTGAATTCTCATGAGAACTCGAACGATATATTATCGACCGGTCAACATTTCGTAATTGATATTTAACGAGCGAAAACTCGACGATACCATGAACTTGGAATCGCCCACAAAACACGTGGTTTCGTAGTCCCTATATTTTATACGTGTTAAGAGAGCAAAAAAACGTTTGAATTTCGAATGTCTCGGTCAATTACGAGGAAGAAGGATATTTCCTCAAATGTACACGCCCACCCACATGTTCGCTTTTCCTTTTTTCTTTCTTTTCTTCTACAAACCAGATACTTCGCTGTCCCAACTGCCACAGGAATCAACCATTTTTACTGCTTTTCCTTCAATCGATGAAACATCTTTGTGCAAGCCGTCGTCGTTTCACTCCTGATTAACTCCGACACGCCCCACTTCCGTTTGACTCTTCAATATATATATATAAGTCCTTCTGTACAAAATATTCTGGTGTATTAATGTCGTCCTATAATTTTTAACACTCTCGAGACGGATGACAGTTTAACCCTCGACAAAAAAAATCTACCGGAAATTAGACCAGCCGGAATTCTCTTGTTTCGGTAATATTTATGCATTTAAGGACTAATGGGTCATCGGTTTAAAGTCCCTTGGTATGGAAATACTTTGAAAGTAAACTGCCTCTTTGTTTATAATTATTACCACAAGTTGAAACTTTTTTGGTCTGTATCATCGCATTGTGTTTTATAATTCCGACGATCGTCGTGATATATTGATTCTCCCAATCTTTTTGACAGCCGGATTCAAAGAATTAATCGAAAAAGCAGTGTAAAAATATACGAGAATAATTAAATGACAAATTTCCAATCGAATATTCGATCAAACATCAATCGATTTTGGGCAGAGATAAAAAAGGTGGATGGGGCGAAATGAACGTCACACGTCGCATCTATCAAGAGCACGATTTCGATTCTTGGTTCGAACGACGAATTACGACCGGTGAATTTTTCAAGCTGGCAAATTGCCCTTACTCTTATAAACTTCACCTCCACTCTCGCTCTTTTCTTTCTCTCCGTCTTTGCGCCAGACTTTCATTCTCCCTCTTCGTTTTTTTCCTCTCGTTTCGTTCTCACGTTTGACTCTGTCGATCAGGGGAATCTCGCACCTGTCCTCTCCCGTCGAACGTGTCAACTGTCATCCGGGAGATTGTTTTTTTTTTTTTTTTAATTTCTTTTTTTTTTGCTCCCCACAGCAATTCTTATCTCGTTGTGGCGATCGAACAGATCCTTTTGCTCCTTCGGAGGCTCCTTGAGATCGAAATTCGCATCAATGAAGTCGCTCTCTACTCAAATTATGCTACCACATTCGCGATCCAACACTCTCTCACACGGTTTATTTCACTTTCGTCCAAAGAAACCTGCGCTCCCGTCTCGTTTAAATTCCTGTCGCATCGATTCACACGCTCGACTTTTCTCAACACTTCGTCTTTTTTTTTGTTTGTTGCATTCGTGTCTCGCGGATCATTCTCGCGAAATTATGTATTTCTCAGGCGTGTCCTCGTAAACCATATTTTAATTATTTTTATATGGGACATGCTTATATTTTTTTTACCCTCGTTTCATTGTTTTTGCACTTTTTTTATATTGAGCGGTTAATCGCTGTAAAATGTGAACATTTTAAAACTAGCATTTGCTGTTTCAGAATAATTTTTATTAAACATAATCAGTTTATTTTACAGTCAGTTTAAATAATCGTTTACTTAAGGTAAATTCTGTACTGCATACTAGTCAAATGAGTGCTAAAACTTCACAATATTCTTACACCAAGTTTAACGCACTAATTTTACATAGTGAAGGTAAATTTGTAAGATGACATGTCTAATTAACCTAGAACAATATTAATAACGATATATTTGCGAAACCATTAACCGATAGTGGCAAATTTCCATTATGATACATTTTCATTGGGACTTTTCAAAGAATAATCTCTATTTTTTAACCGATTTTAATGCACCACGTCTTATTTTGTTTCTCAAGAGATTCTCTATTTATTCACCATGTAGATTTTCTCCAAGTTTATTTATTTAGAAATTATAGCAACTTGTTTATGAAAGATTTTTTTCACTAAATAAACAATTTTTTAGAAGAGATAGCAATAGAAATTAATAAAAATAATTTTTACACATTGTTTATTAGTATTTGAACTTTATGAAAACATTTATTTCATTTTTTTTTTCAAAAATTACAACGTAAAAAATCACATTTCCCGAAGCACTATGAAAAAAAAGTTGCTCCACGGTCTGCATCGTTTCTTCTTGAAATGCTGATGGATCTGCAAAACGTAAAAAAATTCTTGTAAAATAAAGTTGTAGTTATAGTCCGTCGAGCCGGATTTTTGAAATTCGAAAAATTTTGGCAATTTACGGCCGTTTAAAAAAAAGTGTGCATTTTGTGTCATAAATGTCACACTTTAATTATGTTTATAAAATTTTTTAATCACAACATCAAAAATCCGACTCGACAAACTATAGAGAAAACAATTTCGAATATCTAAAAAAAAAAGCATCAAAAAATATTAAAAACTGTATGAGTTATCATGCAGACCGTGCGAGAAAAAGTAGTTTTGAGAAAAATGCATTTAAAGTTTCAAGTGCGCGCATCAGACTCTCGTTGGGCAGTCACGTTTTCTATAATAACTTTCGATCTATGGAGAATTTGTACAATCGACTTACACAGAAATACGCCTTAAACTATAGAGAATAATAATCTGTAAAAAAAAATCGATTTTTTGAAAATTCTGGACGTATGTAATGCCTTAAGCTTGAAAGAAATCTACGTGGTGAATTCATAAAGGATCTCTTGAGGAACAAAATAAGACATCGTGCATTGCAATCGATTAAAAATTATGGATTTGACGAATTTCGATGAAAATGTGCCATCATGCAAATATGCATTTATCCATTGGTTGATGGCTTCGCAGATCTATCGTTTTTAATATTTTTATACGTTAATAAGACACGCTGTGATACAAATCCACTAATACTACGTTCAATTAGTGCATTAAGCTTGGCATAAAATAATTGTGAAAATTTAGCACTCATTTGACTAGCATGCAGTACAGCATATACCTTAACTTCGAGTAATGATAATTAAATTATAAAAAAGTAATAATAAATATAATAATATCTATAAAATCGTATGGCAGACTGGTTAGGAAATCAGGATATTCTTAGTCCAAGGAGGAAAGGGGAATTTGATCTCGATTTCGGTGTGATGAAGTCATAGGAGCAACAGCAGCCTTATGGGAGACCCTTATGGTGCTGTAATTGAAACAGCACGTGTCATCCGACACAGAGGGCGAACTAATGGCACCATTGGCTTATCACAGACGTCACAAGCAAAGGGAGAAAGAGATAGCGAGAGAAAGAGGGAGAATAAAGGGTGACAGTACAGGACACATACAGAATTCTAGTTGACCAAGAGCTACTGGAATGGAACACACGCAATACGAAATTTACTTGTGGTAAACATTCGTCGAAGTTCCCCTTCCACTTGTCTCTGCACCGAGCCAAAGGTCGTCATGTTTTCTGCAAAATTATACGACTGTCTCTAGATTATCATCCCTGCGGGCACCTCGCTCCAAGTATCGACTTTCTCCTTCGATAACAGAATAAACTTTAGTGCTCTCACATCGTTTTCATAGGTACTAATATTTCTCATGTATCAATTATTGATTAAAATTCTTTATTTTTTCAAAAAAACTTGTACGAAATAGCGATAATGATTGATTATTGTTCGATAATCCCTATTAATGATTTGTCATATTTGAGATTGAATAAGAAGCAAATAAAAAAAGTTTCGATTCAAGCATTTAACGATAGCTAACTTTGGTTGGAAAATTTTGAAATTGGGTTATACAATAATAAGAATAATAACTCAGGGGAAGAGAAAACTGTAAACAAGCGAGTGTAAAACTATTAACTATACGAGTAGCAGGTGTTTCTAGTTTCTATCTGCGCACCTGTCCTCTGCGGGTATTCGCGTCGACATCTTCGCTTATAAACACAATGATGCTTTGGTTCCCGTTAAACCGGAAGTAAAAGACCGTGGCGCATTAACCACATGCCCCGTGCACAACGATTGGGCTTTCCACTGCGATAATAATTTTCTCTCATGCTACCTCGTACCGTTTCATCGGAAACTGATACCTGGTATTGATGTATTGATGCTTCCGTTTCCGGAAGTCCATTTCTTTGTTTCTTTTTTCATTTACACACAGCATGATGAATAAAATTTCTGAGGAGAGTTAATTTTCTGTCACAATTGTGATTTTTTCAGATAATCATGGCCAAAAAAATTTGTTTTCGTAATTGATCGACGCGAATGAAAATTAAATAGAATTATTTATTTATATTTCTGAATAATCAAGCCCTCACACTCACATCTGTTGTCCTTTGGGGCTCTGTAAGAAATATTCACCCCAGAACGATAGAATTGACGAGAGTAGCTGACCAACTGTTTTACCAGAGCAATCTCCTCTAATAAGACAAGGCTATGTTTCTCTCGTGTAACAGCCGTTGCGAACACGTGGTTTTTGTAGTTTTTCTATAACAAACGAAACAATTCCATAGGTTTTGTTCCTATCGAAAGTAAATGTGGCATTTGGTCACCCCCATTCGAACATCGGTCAATCCCTAAATAATAATAATGGTAGTGATGACATCTTACGTTGGAATTCCTAAATCGTTCAAAATACTTGCTACAATATTTTTGATTTACAAAATTCCACCCTTTTAACTTTTGTACTTACGTAGAATAATGTATTTTCAATCAAAATGATAATCCATTGGCTGGAAATCGATTTGATAAGGTAATAGATTTTATTAAGGCGACTTCTCACTTTAAACGCTAAAAAAAAGGCTATTTTCATGAATTTTTTTCATAGGTTTATATTATAGATATTTTATATTATAGGTTTAATATATTTTATATTATATTATATATATTAGATATTTATATTATTATATATATATTATATGTGTGTGTGTGCGTGCGTGCGTGCGTGCGTGCGTGCGTGCGTGCGCGCGTGCGCGCGTGCGCGCGTGCGCGCGTGCGTGCGTGCGCGCGTGCGTGCGTGCGTGCGTGCGTGCGTGCGCGCGTGCGCGCGTGCGCGCGTGCGCGCGTGCGCGCGTGCGCGCGTGCGCGCGTGCGCGCGTGCGTGCGTGCGCGCGTGCGTGCGTGCGCGCGTGCGTGCGTGCGCGCGTGCGTGCGTGCGTGCGTGCGTGCGTGCGTGCGTGCGTGCGTGTGTGTGTGTGTGTGTAATATAATATAATATATTAATATATTATATTATAGATATTCTATATTATAGGTATAATATAAATAGGTTTATATTATAGATAGATATAGATATATAGAAAAAGTTGTTTCACTTAAGGTTGACCTATCGCAGCAGATAGTCAAGAGACACACTATTATTTTGAAAACCGTGAATGAGCCATGTATGATAGTTTTAGATATTATTTGAATAGTATTAAAAAAGATTTTATAAGTGTGTGCCATGGAAGTGTGTTTATGGAATTTTTTTCATTACGAAGTTTTTCAACATGAATATAATTTGACTCACATTGTCTAATCGGCCATACTACTAATGTACTAAATATACTTATATATAATACAGGAGGTTATATTTTACCATGGATCGACACAATGTTCGACACACTCGTGGATGAAATAAAGGACACTTTGTGTCGGCCAAAATACAGAAGTGACATGTCCGGGATCAATTAACTCAATAGCTCAATACCACTGTTCAGTAAAAACAGCCTGATAGTGGGCGTGTTCAAATCGGTCCCGTTTTATTCGAGTTTATGCAGCGCGTTACCAGATCTATGTAGTCAGAGCGGTGGTAGCAGTAGACACCGACATACTAAGTAATTAGTCAACTAAA
The DNA here is from genome assembly GCA_963989365.1 of Rhimphoctona megacephalus. Classification (NCBI taxonomy): domain Eukaryota; kingdom Metazoa; phylum Arthropoda; class Insecta; order Hymenoptera; family Ichneumonidae; genus Rhimphoctona; species Rhimphoctona megacephalus. The sequence continues at coordinate 21,671,860 of OZ022422.1, forward strand.
ACGAAGTTTTTTTTTTTATAATTCTTCGACAAACCTCATTTTTTATGGTTTGTAAATGATCCTTATGTTTTTTTAAACATTTTAAAATTTTATTTGACAATATATCTAATTGCAAAAACTACAAATTCATGCCGCAAATATCTGTCGAAGCGAGATTTGCATTAGGCATGTGTTAAATTTCTAAATTTTATCAATTCTTTATTGTTGTAACTCGTCAAAGATGGTCCCTAAAATGTTGCAGGCGTTTTCCTGTATACTTCAACAGTAAAATTCAAAAAAAATTGAATTTTTCTCTAATAATGAAGTTCGCGATAGGTCAACCTTAATAAAAACACTTTCGAAATACATAAAAAAAAAAATTTTTTATTTATTTAAGCCACTATTTATACACGAAAATGTCCTAAAAAAATTGTAGCTCTACGCTGTTGATGAAATATCGGAGATGGATCGTCTGAAACAAAAAATCAAACGATTTTTGATTCAGTATGTTAATGGCTATAGCGCATATTATACGATTTTTGATATATGCAAAAATAACAAAATGGCGGATATTTTTTGAAAAAACAAAAAAAACGTGTTTTTTTCACCGTTTTTGGCAAAAAAAATAGTAAATATCAAAATTTTAAAAAATTCTTGATATGCGCTATTGCTACAGTTATAAAGAATATGTGTTTCAAATTTCATAAGGATCGGTTCAGTAGTTTCGGAGATTTTATCAACAAGATGACGAAAAACGTTGTTTAGAGAAAAACGCGTTTACCCTCCGAGCGGAGCAGATGAACGTGCTCAGGTAGTAAAGTAAAGGTCACACAAAAATACAGTTAGACTCCTCCGATCTTCATAAAATTTTAGTATGATACTTTTGGATATGTGTACTTTCGAAAAATGTAATAAAAAAAATCGATTTATTGAAAGTTGTACAGTGAGAAGTCGCCTTAATTAAGCAATTTTTATTTTTATTTTTAGTCTTAATCAATCTACGTACTGTTTTGAAGGATTTTGTTATATAGAAGGCCAATTATTTCTATTTATGAGTGAAATTATTGAATAAAAATAAAAATTATTGATATGAATGGAGTTTTTAATTCATGATTAAAAATAAAATTTTGTTCTAGTGTTACTCGTCCCAAATATACGCTAAATATAACAACGTCTGATGTAACTTTTTTGATTTCTTGCAAAGAATTCTCCTTGCCATATCCCCTTACTATATTTATTAACTAAACAGGCGCAACTGATAAGAACATTCGTACTTTAATATTGCTACACAGCCGAGTACAAAAAAAATGACTCGAAAATATAAATTGAGTAAATAGGCTCAACACAAAGACTCTGTGTAAATCTGAAACATACGATGCTAAAGACAACAGTGGATAATAGAAAAACTATGAAAGAAATACTATGCTTTTCCTCGTCATCAAGTTTTTCAATCTGTTCGATTGTAATGATCAAAATTCAAGATTACTACTACAATTTACGTTGTAGTTCCATTGTGAGTTGATTTTCTTTTGAAAATCTACATCGATATATAATGAGCCATCCAAGGCGATTTTTCAACTGTTTTTTTTTCCGAAAGTCTCGTATTCCCATTCGAAAGAACAAAAAAATAACTTTACAATACTTTTTTGACGATAAAGACATTTTGCCGAAATTTAAAATTTTTGGAAATTAACTTCGTTTACCGAAAAACGAGAAAAAAAATCCGCTCCGATTATTCCAATATCTTAAGGGGACCGTATGGTCTAGAAATTTGAAAAAATCGATTTTTTTTTTTTCGATATGTCGAAAGTATAGTATCTCAAGAATATACTGTGAAATTTTCATGCGGAAATTCTCAATATTACAGCTTCTACAGCCCATAACGCAGGTAGAGAGCGGTCCGCGACACGAAAACGTTCAAAGCCTTATTGGACACAAAGCCTTACGGGGATGATTTTTTAGTTTGCAAAAAAGAATGTGTTTTGCATGTTAAAAAACGTTTGTACAAACGTGCTGTTGATGCGAAAAAAAAACATGCACAAATAAAGAAAGCAACAAAGAAATTGACAGAAAAAGAAGAGGGAAAAAAGACACAGCGGAAATCGATAAATAAAACACCGAAGCGTCAACAATTGACGAATAAATTATTGCAAGAGCTGTCAACTTATTACGGTCTAGCAATTAGACGTAATTCAGATTCGACTGAAGGGATGAGAAGTGAAATATGGGCAGCATATTATCACAAAATTTCAACAGATGAAAATCCGCAACACTCGTACTGTCCTCCAGGTTCCGAATCGTGGTGCAAGTGGCGTCAATGTGAGGCTGCAGGTACTTTAGACACCTACGAGCACCCACCTGCTCTGTGCGATGAAGCACAAGAGATATTAAAACCAATTTATGAAGAATTGACAGCAGAGACTTTATTGGAAAGGTGTATTGGCAGTAATACGCAGAACAATAACGAAAGTTTCAATGCTTGCGTGTGGCACCTTGCGCCGAAACATCTGTTTGCCGGAAAAAAAATCATTGATATTGCCACTCACATTTCCGCTTGCATATTCAATGAAGGATTTGCATCCCTATTGAAAATAATGGAGACCATGGGCATAACAATCGGGCCACAAGCGGAGCAACTAGCGCAAAACCGAGACGAGCTGCGAGTATCGAGCGCCAACCGTAGGAGCACGGACAACTCCAAAGAGGCTCGGACAGCTCGAAGAAATGAAAGGAGTGAGGAAATCTTGAATTATGAACGTTCCGAAGGAATCCTATATGGTGCCGGAATCGCGGATTAACTGTAAGTATTCAAAATTTGCTCAATTTTTGAAAATATCTGTACCTCAAACTTTAAACTCATTTATCTCGAAACGACTTTTTTCGGCACTGCGCAGGTGAAAACAAAAAAACTATTCAACCGAATCACTTGAAATTTGGATATGTTGTTCACAACATGTATGGCTATCGTCGGAACTACAATCATAATTTTATTTAAATAATTTCTTATTGTTTATACTAAAAAACTAGTGAAAAAAAAACCCGATTTTACGAATTTTTTTTCAAAAGCGCGCCATTTTGTCAATTTTTAATTTTTTCGATTTGTTCTAGTCCCGACCATAACTGCACTCTTTCTGATTAAGAATCTTCTTGAATTTTGTGTTTCAGATGAGTAGAAGTCTCGGATCGATCTTCACCGTCCGGGTCGGATTTTTCGAGAGGGTCGTCTTCAATGCCAATTATATGATAATAAACACTGTTTTTAAAATTAAAAAAAATTTTTTTTGTATACTTAATAAAGGTAGTAATAAACCCGAAAAGTTAAAACATCGATTTTTAAATTTTTTATGGCAAAAAAAAAATCGTGAAAATAGGTGAAATTTTCGTGCTCTAGACCATACGGTCCCCTTAATTATTTTTTTCCGAAGAAGCACTGTAAATAACGGCAAAAAACGCGAATTGCATCTTCTCCCGTCTTCGCTGTCTTACCTTTACTTAAGGGGCCAGTCCACTTTGAAAATTTCAAAAATTCGATTTTTTTTATTGTTTTCGAAAGTACATACATTCAGAAATATTGTGTCAAAATTTTATGGAAATCCGAGCTCTATAAGTATTTTTTTTTTTTACCTGAACGTCAGAACCTCATTTCGTCTGCCTGAGCGTATAAACTTCAAACGCGTGTTTCTCGAAACAACGTTTTCAAAATCTAGCTCCATCGTATCTCCAAAACTAATAAACCGATTCTCTTGAAATTTGAACCACATATTGTAAATATGATTCGCAACAAGATGACCCTCGATGGTTTTAAAATTTTGATTTTTACTCTTTTTTTTGTGAAAAACTGCGAAAAAAACGCGTTTTTTTTTATTTTTTTCGTTTTTCATCTGCCATTTTTTTATTTTTTGATAAAACTTTATATCCAAGGGTCTTTTTATAGTTGGTGTCATACCGAATCTAATGGACTTTGATTTTTTTGTTTCAGACAAGCCGTTACCGAGTTGTGATGGAGCTACCTAGCCCACCTATTTTTCAGGCGTTACGTTAAACTATAGTTTTTATACTTAAAAATGAATAAAAATGAATTAAATTTTTTTTTTGTATATATTTCAAGACTTTATTTATCAAGCCCAACAACTTCTATATTCATATCTTTTATAAAACCCTCAAAAAAAAATCGCGAAAATAGCCTTTTTTTCGTGGCTCCAAAGTGGACTGGCCTCTTAAATTTTATTTACATATAACTATCAGATCCATGGAGGCCTTCCCCACTCAAGCTCTTGACGAATATCTGACGTAAAGTTGATCGTATGTTTCTTTGTACGACGAAGTCGTAACTCAGGTAAATAATAGAGTAAATATCCCGACGATAGTGTCGATGATCGTTTGATTAGATATTATCACTGACTCCGTAATAACTGCGAACTTGTCACTGATTAATGATTAGAAAACATCTGTACCAATACATACGTAATATTTGTTTTGTATCCTTACAAATTTCTTCTTTTGTTTCCTTCAAACTGTTTCTTTCGTGATTCTTTCAAAACACGAAACAACAAACAAAAAAGAAAAAAAGGAAGAAAAAAAGAAAGAAAAAAGAAAAGAAAAAAAATGTATCAGAGCTCTCAGCCCTGATGATGCAAACTGTAACGTTTGCGAAACGTCGTCAATACGCTGAAACTCTACACAGCATCCATCCGGAAGCCATAAACTATTGTAACAATAATAACCGTAAAAGCCTCAAAACTAGAAAGAAACAAAACATGTGATAAAAAGCACGAAAAATAAAAAATAATGAAATTGTTGTTTTATAAAATTAATCAAAATTGCGATTGAAATATCGAACGGGAATGAGGACGATTTATCAAAAATGTTGACGACAATTTCAAACTATATCAATGTTGAATTTAAAGAAATATATTTAATACTATAAAAAGATATAAAATTTAATATAATTTCGTAAATATGTAATAAGTATTAAATATCGATGTGTTTACGAACATTAATCTGTGTGCATCAGCTGATGAGGGCCGAAAGTGTCGAGTGTGATATAACACGGAGAGTTGGATAGGACATATGGCGCTTTAATAATTAAGCTTGACACCAACGCAGATGTGCTTCCTCGTGTTGTTGACATCGCATTCACATATATATAACAACGTCCGTAACTTTTTGGACGTTTGGTACGTTCGCCTGTTAAATATTTAGAGATTACTGACGTACAATATGGGTGACCAACAAGGATAACACTAACTTGTCTCAAATCTGGAGCTTTTCGACGTTCACCCAAAAGTTTATGATGCATGAGAAAATTTATGGTATTGTAATATCGCTTTTTCAAATAATATTTTCATATCAAATGTTTTTGTAATGTTTTATAAATATAACATACATTTTGGAAAATCGCTGGTAATTTCGATTTACGTTCGATCTGTTCAACTTTTTTTTTTTTTTTTTTTTTTTTTTTTTAATATTATATCTTCAAGACTCAAATAATAAATAATGGCGTGGGAGAATCTCCCGTCATCGTGAACAGCTAAAATATACAGGATTCGTGTTGCTGAGTATATGTGTATATCGAGGTTAAAATACGTGCATAACATATTCATAAATCCGATCAAAAAGCTTGGCTCGAGTTCGCGGTCAATCTCGCTCCGGGCATATCGGATAATATTTTATCAATACTCCTCGTCCACGGCCGCGTAGCTATAAATTATACGGGAGCTCCTCGAGCCCCGTATTAGACACTTTCTCTTTCATCCCTCGAGTCCCCTTCCCCAAAACCTGACTGACGATCGCCAACTTCTCTCTTGGAACCTCGGCCTCAGGAGTTTTTCTCTCTTTCTTTTATTTATTTAAAAAAAATATTCGAAAATTACAGGCAATCCATTATGTTTGCGAGCTAGCACGTAGAATATGATAGAGAAGGAGAGAGAAAGAAGTTAAGGGTTGGATCCTAAATGAAGAGCCCAAAAAATGTATTTTTAATCATTTTCTTAATTGTTCCTGCGGATACGCTTTTTTAATGACTTTCTTATCTTTTTTGTACACTCTTTTTTCGGAAGAGTTAGCTATTTTTTTCATTACTTTTATCGCGATAAATGAAATCGGGATAAAATCGAACATCAAAAAATCTGCAGTATTGGAGAACGAAATAGAACACGATCGCGAAAAAGTCTAGTTTTTTAAATTTGTTTATTGTATTCAATTATTTTTCTTAACTCGTTGTCTCATTTTACTGCGTTGAAGAATTCAACGACCAGCCAACAATTTGGAAAAGTGCAGTTGTTAAATTGGACGACAAGTGCTCAAAATATGAAGATTCCTTATTTTCTTGCAAATAGTTAGTATCGCATTTCGAATTGTCGGACTTAATCCTAAGTGTTTCAATGTATCATCGCTTTAATTTGAAATGCAGCGAAAAGTGGTCGGCATATTGGGCACACAAATATATCGACACTGAGAAAAACGATGGTAATTACTTGTGAAGAGAGAATGGAAAGGAGAAAGAGAGAGGATGAAAGAGTAAGAGCGAAAACGTTCTCTGTCGAGCGTTTAAGAGATCGCGGGCGAGCCGCCAAGTGCGGCAATTTAGCGGGGGTAATGAAATTTATTAGTTCGTGAATGAGCAAAAGGAAGAAGTAAGAATTCTCAACTGGCAACTCTTCAGAGAAAGAGAGAGGGAGGGAGAGAGAAAGAGAGAGGAAGGAAGAGAAGGAAGAAAGAGAGAGAAAGGCAGGTGTGGTCTTTCGGGTGTTCCGAAAAGGTTGAGAAAAGGGTGGCTGACAAATCGCGACACCTCGGAACGCGGTTCCCCCTCGATCCCATTTCTCGTACACTCACCCCTGTCCCATTCTCCAAAAACGTATTAGACAAAACTTTTATTTTTATTTCTTCGAATCTCATTCGCCTCTCTCCTTCTTTCTCTCTATCTACGGTTTTGCTCCCGAACGTAAGATAGAATTCTGCGGATGGGATTCAGCGTGTAAAAGGAAAGCCGACACTTGGAATGAGATCCACACCCTTTGTAGGGATAAAGAGCAGCGCATAGCAGGTGCGGATGACGCCTGCCAAAATCGAAATCACGAAGTCGGCGAAGCGCATCTTCGCACAAAGGTGTTCTAATACACGTGTGTTTCTCTCTCCTCTCTCTCTCTCTCTCTCTCTCTCTCTCTCTCTCTCTCTTTCTCTTTCTCTTTTCTTCGATCGTAGGATGAGAATCTACCAAACTCGAACAGAATATTAATGAGACTGACAAAATTCATTCCATTTCTTTTGAGATTCTTGGCATCAAAAGCGGAAATTCCGGCATTTTTAGTTCCTTCGATTATGAACAAAAAGTCATAGTGTCACTTTTTCTTCAACCCCTGAAAATGTATTGCAGTAATTATCGTCATCCTTTTATATTTCGGCAATTCTGCTGAAAGCTAATCTTATCTGAAAGTTTTATCTTATTGATTTTTTAATTACAATCAAAATAATCGATTTTTTGCTCTTTTGGCGTTTAATAACTTACCGAATATTTATTTTCGATCAAAAACCTCATCATTTTTTCCTCTTTTTGCCCTGCCCGAAAATTCCCCTTTTAGTAAACTTGTACATTCAACCGTGACGTATCAAGCGAGCCTGATTTGGGTACCAGAAGAGAAAGAGAGAGTATGGAATGGAAGGTGGGGTTAAGGGAGGTTTAGGACACACGACGAGAGTGTGCGATGCGGATGTCAAGCCCAGGAGTAACGGGAGGATTAGCTGATTGGCGTCGACGAGGCCATCTGCTGCAATATAGGATTGCCACGGCTGTGCTTCTTGCGAGAGAGAATCGAAGAGAGAGAGAGATGACAGAAACCCCTCGGCAAAATACTCGCGGGGATGATACGCATAGCGAGTATACATACAATAACGTAAAGGGTTTTTTATGTGTAAGGGAAAATATTTCATCGAAAAATTGCACTGAATGATAAAAACGATCAAAAGTGTTACTTTTAATGCTAGAAAATTGTGATATTAAAACTAAGAACACTTTTTTCAATTTTTGTAGTCAGGAATATTTGCGATATTTTTGGTATCGATTAAAAATAGTGTTTTTCATTGAATAGAATTTTTTTCAAGCCTCTTTACTCTTTAAGGAAAGAATCTAAATTTTAAAAAAATGAGAAATAAATTAATTTCAAAAGATTTTACGGCTTCAAAAAGTAATGGTCCATTTATTTCATGGATTTAAATGAAAATCGACGTTTCAGTGGATAAATAATCGAACGATTCGAGAGAAATTGCCTGTACAAATATAACCGTAGCGTAACCTCCGAACGACGACCGCACCGACAGCATTGAAGCGTGTGTTCTCTGGAACTGTCGACCACGAGAGACAGAGGTATGAAACGGGCAAAGAGAACAGGAACGAGAGAGAGAGAAATTGTATTTCGACGTCTGACTGTCCACTCGAACGACCCGGACAGCTGACGCAATCGGACTTATTACTCCCTCGTGTGTTTGTGTCTGTGTATGGATATCTCATCCTCGAGAACAAACCCCAATCTCTATCTATATAGTTATAGAGAGATTTAGTAGATGCTGAGTGGTCACGAAAAATTGAAGGAATTTCATCAATTTTCCTCGCAAGAAACTCAAAAATATGTCATTTTTATGTTTTTAGGATTGAATTACAGGGCTTTGAGTATCTTCCGAAAAAAAGAATCGCTTTGCGATAGAGAAATTTTTGACTATTTTACAATTACGGCAAAAAAATCTTTTTACCTCGTAGAATCTTTTCGATCCATTCAGAATGGTTTTAAAGATTCAAACTTTTTTTCAGATCTCACGCAAGCACAGCTGATGCAATTGAGCTTATTACTCCCGAGGGGGGTTAAGGCTTTTTGGCTCTAGCAAAAAACGACCCCTTACGACCTATCTCTATGAATTTCGTCTCAATCTCTCTCTCTCTCTCTCTCTCTCTCTCTCTCTCTCTCTCTCTCTCTCTCTCTCTCGCTCTCTCGCTCTCTCTTTTTCTCTTTTTCTCTTTCTCTCTCTCTCTCTCTCTCTCTGTGTCTTTTGTTCCACAAATACTATGGCTTTTACCTTTTTTCACGGTATAGAAGATTCAAAGGGTTTCGGTTTTGTTCTATCCCTTGGGAATTTTGAAGATTTCTTTGAACTATTTTTAAACTTGAAAATGCGTATAAATTTAAGTTCAGACTAAAATAGAAGACGCTTATATAGTCTCAAAGGTCACTTTAGTAAATTTTTACACAAATTCGAGTATCAATATTTGACAACATGAAAAATAAACTTTCCATCGCAACTCGAAGTATTTTTTTAAATGAATTTTCATCATATTTGTAATACTTTTTGAAAATAATTCAAAATTCATGTAATCAGAGATGCGAAAATACTTCTTTTTTTTTTAATTCAGGACGTCATTTTGTTTATAAACAATATTTATTAATAATCGCCAATAAAAAATAATATACTTTACCAATTAAATCGTTGAAAATGATTTTTTTTAATGTAACAAAAGAAAATAATCATAGAGCGGGCATTTGAAAGTAGCCCGAAAAATGGTTGGAGTTAAGTACAGGCCAGTTGTGCTGTGCCATTGGGAATTTCCTATGGGTAAATTTTCTGACCTGTGGTGACGTGCGATCCGTTTTTCGGAGTAGCGCGGTGGTGGACATCTGGCACGCACTCGAAAAACTTTTACCGAGATCTTTTTCCACGGCTGGGCTAGATGGTCGGAGCACTTATGCACGCACCTATACAAGCGAGAGTGAGTAGAACCCCTGATGAGAATGTATATAGATATGTGCGAGTGAAGTGGACAGGAGAGCGCACCCCTATCGACGCATATGTTTGACAGATACGAGGCAAAAGGAGAAGACGGGAGTTCCCCGGGGTGGCGGATTTTGCGGGCTTCCCCGCATTATATTGCGAGAACAACCAAACGTGCGTCTTTGGCCTTTTTGAGACTATTATGGGAACTTCCCGCCGTTCTCTTTTTTTCCTGCACTCTCTTTAAAAAAAAATAAAATTGCAAAGGAATCGGCACAAAAAAAATCCAGAAACAATCCTTCGATAAATCTACTTTCACATTTTACTGTCCAATTCACAAAGTTTCAAAACGAGCAACCCCCTCATTCGAAAGGGCTGTGAATGCTCATTTTGAGAAAAAAAAAAAAAAACGAGGGTGCCTTCGTGTCAATATACATTACATATCTGTAGATATATACCCTGATAAAGGGAGTGCGAGTAATTGATCGAACAGATGTCCGCCAGCACACGAACTCTCGTCCCTGCTGCTGGCCTCTACGCACTCCCCCTCAATTACGTGCATCCCTAATCATATTACTTAATCGGAAAAACCCACCTCGACCTGTCGACAGCATCGCTTTCATCATTTTCCGTCATAGTGTTTTTCACTTCGATATTTTTTGTTGCTAATCGAAAAAAAAGGAAAATTATTAATCATTCGTTTAGTAAATACGTCAAAATTGATTCCAATAAAAATTGCTTGTTTTCGATTCGAATAAAATGAAGAATTATCAGAATTCGTTCTCCCTTCCACGATGTTTATTTTCGTGAATTAATTTGCCATTTAACGGACAACACCACTGTGACCCCCTATTTTTTTCACATTTTTCAAGAATTTTTTTTTGTGGGAAAAAAAAGAGATATTCGAAAATTTTTTTTTGGGTTTTGTTCCTTGTTTATTAATGTATCAAAAAACATTTTTTTCACATTTTTCACGCCGCATGGTGGCGCTGGGGAAGCTCTCGCGTCATCTCCGCAGTGGTTCGCGGCACGCAGCAGAACTCTCTTCAACGTCGATCTGAAAAAAAATACCGAGTGTTTTCGTTAATAATATGATATTTTGAAAAGAAGTACATAGGAATTTGGAAAAATATTAATTTTTAAAAAATAGGCACGCCTTTGAAATTAAAGAATGATTTTTGAGCAAAATTTCTCATCGAAAATAGGCTATAACTTTTATAATTATTGAGATATCGAAAAAATCTTATGTACTTCTCTAGATAATCTACTTTTATTGATACAGTAAAAATTTGAAGTCGATCGGATAAAAATTGCTCGAGTTCTGCTGCGTGCCGCACTCAAAAAAGTGGTTTTGAGAAAAACGCGTTCAAAGTTGGGACCCCAAGCGTCGCGGACCGCGGCACCGCTCCACAAAATATTCAATATCTACGAAAATAATTATTTTTTCGACCTGGGTCCAACGGCATTTCAATCTTAAAAGTAATTTAGATTTTTTTAAATGGTTTTCAAAAAATCGATTTTTTGAAGCCGTCACAGTGGTGTTGTCCGTTAAATAAAATTAAAGTTATACATTGTAATAAATAGTTGAAAACATCTTAGCATTTAATTTTATGCTTTTTCAACTTGCAAATTTAAATGCGAGTCACGAAAGGGTTGACAAATCGAGAACAGCAGTAATAGGGGTGTTACGTACACGTGTAAAAAGCCACGTGTCTCAAACACGAGGGTGCGGGGTTGATAGTGACGGTAGAATTCCATACTGAAGAGACCAACACGTAACAAATAGTGGCAGGGGGTCACTTTGGTATTTTGGATAACGAAAAGAGAGAGACAAAGCGAGGGAGTCCACATGCGTCACTTTTGTAATGGGGTGAACGACACACGTCGAAACCCCCCCCCCCCCCCCGTGTATTGTATAAGAAGAGCTGTCTTTTTCTCCCTGCATGCCATAGCGAGAACTGCAAGTAAATATAGAACGTTATCCCGTAACGAAAAGCACATGAGTGAGAGACACCATAAGGCAACGAGGCATAGAGAATCATGAACGATCTATATCCAGTCTTGATGTTCCAAATTCTACGATTTTCCGGTCTCGTGCTGAAAAACTCCCCTTAATTTTCAATTTACTTTATTTTTCTTTTCACACTGATGACACGCAAGGGACCAGCATTAAGGCCGAATGTTCCAAATAGAAGTTAAAACTCATGATACAATTTTGTAAGTTTATGAAATGAGAGTTTATCGATTGATGTGCAAAATGTTTTCTTTTGCAGCAAAATCAATTGATTTCATTTATTATTTCTTAATTATACTTTTTAACATTTGGTCAATTGAATTTATAATTTATTTCTCTACCAAATGATTATTGATATTCAACAAATATTTTATTTCGTCCCAGAATAAAAAAATGTAATAAAAAGTGAAGGGAGAATATGTGAGAGAACCAAGTACCTTGTTCGTTCTCATTGGTTTTGCTGACGTTGCATGTGCATCGTCTGGACTCTTTGCGATATCTGATCGTTCCTGTGAGAAAGTGTTGATAATTTTTTGAAAAAAAAATCGTGGGTGGTACGCAGTAACATTGAGCTGCTGTTGGCTGGGAAAAATCCATGAAAAAAGGACTAAAGTGGTCGTTGAGATTGAAAGTAAGAGAGAAAAAGACTTCGACACTCGAGAAGAGCATCCTTCATTCTGATATTTCTCGACTCTCTCTCTCTCTCTCTCTCTCTCTCTCTCTCTCTCTCTCTCTCTCTCTCTTCTCTCGAATAACGCAACATTCGTTCATGACTCTCGTGGCATTTTTTGTTGATAAAAAAAATCACTCCTCGAGTTTATGAAGCATGTATTGCACGAAACCACGTGTTTAATGTTACCACTCTCGAGTTATCGTACACTCGATGAATTGGGCAGTAACTATAACGACGATCACTTCATACATGCAATTAAGCAATGAATTCAAAAGATTCCAGTGAAAAAGCTGACGTTTGTCGTAATTATTGAGAAAAAAATATTTGTCATTTATCATAACAAATAAAATTGCTTCAATTGTCATTTAATGACCATTTGATTTAAAAAAAGAAAGAGTTAACTATTCACAAATGTATTTACTTGTATATAATTTGTAAACTTCCATTCGAAATATCAAGGAAAGCAAATTTTTGGATTGAGTGAAGTGGAGAATGTACATATTGTTGAAAACGTGAGTTAATAATGCGAAAAAGACAATAGTGCATTCCGAAAAGCTGGATAAACATCGTCGTCGTCGCATCAACAATAATTACCGACCTTTATCTAACAAAAGTATAAATACGTGTTTGTAAACCGAACAATCAGTCCTATTATGATTCATATACGAATACACACGTAAACATAGTCTGGGGTTTTCGTACACCCGAAAACTTTCCCAATTAGTCACAAGTCTCCGTATATAGGAAACAGACGGCTTTGCTGGGTTTTGGCTTGTGCACGAGACTCTGTTCTCTCTCGGTTCTTACATACGTATTTTGCTGAACCAGATGGCCGACACACGAAAAACCACCCGCAGCGAAAACCCAGAAGACGAACACGAAGAAATTCAAGACAAAAAATGAACCTGGAAAAATGATTTTTCCATTTAAAAAAGGAAAAAACAAATTTTTCTTACGTCAAACACGATTTTTCTTCGGTTTCAACGAATTTTCGATGATTTATCTTCAGGTTGGCTGAGTCTTGGAAATTTTTTTAATCTTGTATTGGTTTGTATGAACAATTATCTTCTTCGATACATTTTTATTGGATGTAAACTTTTATCGTTTAATAGTTTACATTATTATTCAACTAATGAATATATTAATCAACTAATAATTTATTTATTATATTATAAAGTAAAAAAATTCATAATAGAATCTTTATTTATTTTAAAAATTCGAATAAATCGATTGATTTATCAAGATTTAATCCGATAATTGTTTTAATTCCATCGCATCGCTTATTTATTTGTAAATTCCGAATCAAAGATTATTTTTCCATTATTATAATAAATCTACTATACCAGAAATATCCCTCTATAATTTTTCAAGCAATTGATAAGTAATTTTTTAAAAGAATCATTCAAATGGAAAAAAAGGGATATTGGAATAAATCAAAGAGTAAACAAAGGGTTTCTCTGTTTTCTCGTGCCTTATAAAGGGATGTAAAAACACAGCTCTTATTTCCGCCCCATGGCCAGATGGAAAACCTCAATTCAGGAATTCTTGAAAAAAAGGAGAAAGAGAGATAAAGAGCGAGATGAGGAAAACGCAGGATCTTTGAGTCACGTTATAAAGCTCGTGTCTTCTTTTTTTTCTTCCAAGGGCAATGCTTCGTTGACTTAACAGAGAACTCCTTTCATCTCATCTGTTTTGCAGCAATCTCATTCTCTCTCTCTCTCTCTCTCTCTCTCTCTCTCTCTCTCTCTCTCTCGTCGTTCGTACTTTTGTTTTTTTACGAGCTCTGAAAAACGAGACGACGTTTCAAAACCCCAAAAAAAAGGAAGAATTGAATTGAAAAGTGTACACGCAAGTTTTTCCGCAGAACGATAGAGAAAAAAAATTACGATGAATTTTGTCTGGTTGTTTCAGCCGCTCCATTGAAGATTTATGCCTGCGCACTTGGATTCGAGAATATTTAATATGTTTGTACATTTTATTTTAACGCCGTTTTCCGAGAGCTACCATTTTTAACTCCAATCGATTTAACAAATAAAAACCACGAAAAAAGGTTCTTAAATATTTTCTAACAATAAATCACTTTTTCATTTCGAATACTGGAAAAACAATAATTGCAGTATATTTTAAATCATTTTTATCGAAATAAATTACCTTCTCGTAATTGTTATTATTTTTTTTTTTTTCATGACGATTAAAAATCGAGGCTCTACTGTAGATCCACAACAACAGATATACTACGTTTTAGAGTTCTCTCGTGATAACAGACGAAAATGGTCTATTGTCTCAGCTGCTTCGTGACAACAGCGATTACTTCACAAACTCGATCACTCGCAATGTTGAGTCAGACGAAACGAGGAACAGCCATGTGTCTATTTCATGCGTAAATTTTCGACCTTTTTCCCAAATAGATAAGAATATTTAAAAAAATTGAACATTTCAGTGAGAAATTCATAAGATTAAGAGTCTCGAAAAATTGTTTAGTTTCATTTCAGAAAAAAGTTGACGAACGAAATTTTTTTAACACAATATTTTTTAAAATTTTTCTTATTGCAAATGAAGTCGACAAAAAAACATCAATTTGGAAAGAAAACAAACAGTGTGAACGTGTCGAGTCACGTGTATTTCAATCTCTTAATAAGTCGATATTAAGGCGCCTTGGATAAAAGACTTTTATTTTATCAGTTGAGAATTCTCTGAGATAAGAATAGGATCACGAAGTTATGTATCGATCTAAAAGGGAAAAATGATCGTTTACCCTTTATTGATAAGAAATTGTTGTACTTTTTTATTTTAGTATAGAAAAAGAATGTGTACTATTTATGGCATTTATCCGATACTCGATAATCACAAGTGAATTAATATTCACGTCATTTATAAAAAAAAAGAAAAAAATGTTTTTTTTTTTAATTTAATTTTCCAATGTAATATTTTTAATAAAAATGCCTTTAAGGAAAATCGTTGAATAACTATTAATTTAGCTTGTTAGGGATTCTGTAATTATTTATCAGTATTTTAATTACAAGCTTCAATCATTGACACAAACAAAAAGATTGAGGGGAAAAAGTTTCGGTTGATTCATTTCGTCGAATGAAAACACAAAATAACAAATCGCCCGATCATTATTCAAATAATTACGTGCTCCCTAAATTACAGTTTGGCAATCAAGCTACGAAAAAAATTTGCGCGCGAGTGATGTGTCTGGTGCGCGAGAGAGAGAAAAGGAGAGAGAGCCATTGACAAACGTGATACGAATAAATGTCATGGAATGGATATAACGAATATAACGTATTCGATTTCTCCACCACAAATGAGAGAAAATCATGTAATGCAACTAATACAAATTTAGCCAATACAAATCAGCCAACGAGGCTGCGCAAACTGTAAATTACAAATGGGCCGATTAAAATATTTCTAGTAATCGTTAATTCATTATTCTCCGGCTATTCTTTCGAAGAATTTTTTCATTCTTTCAGTTACAGTCCATCATTAATCCTATCAGAATGAAATTTATAAAAATTAATTTGAAAAATATCCCAAAGTATTTAATTTACTTTTTTATTATTAATAGATTTTTGCGATTTTTTACAAATTCTGATAAATAATAATAATTCTTTTGGCATTTGATTCAACGGGACAAAAAAATTGGTTGTAGGTTTGAAAAATACAAGAATAAAAAAATCATTAATTAACATAATATTGAAATGATAATTACAACTCATCACGTGAATAAATGTGATTCAAAACGTTATTTTTATGTGCTTAGCTTTCCTGATGATGGTGAATATGTAGAATCAATCATCCCTGGAAGAATCTGGAATACATTTCACAACGTGGGGGTTGTAAATTCTCGACTCGCAGCTGGTGCTCGTACATACGCTCGGAATAACAATTATTAATTGCGCGATATTTACAGCGTAACGGGAATCACGAAAATGTTCGACGTGCTTGAATTTTAGCATACTCATTAATTAATTCCTCATTTTGCAAAAAACCTCATACGAGAAAAAAAAGTGTCTCAATCCAGCATGATTGTTCATGGGCGACTTACAATCAGGATTCTCTAATTGTAAAACCACTAGCAAAATGTTAGAACTGAAAAAAATTCGATTAAATGTACGCCCGGATACTTCAATGGACATGATTTTTCTGGGACCAAAATACATTTTCAAAAAATCTGAAATAATTAATAGATATTGGTTACACTCCGAACGTATATGTAAAAAAAAATGGAAACGGTAAAAATTGTTTTCCTCGATCCAAATAAATGAAAAAATTCGATTGGTGAATTTTAAACGAAAAAAAAAACATCTTCGCAGTTGAACGGAAACGATTTTTTTACCCCCGAAATACCCATTCGAAAAATCTAAAATAATTACTGAACGTTGTCGGTACTTTGAACGAATCTTAATAAAAGTTTCGGAAATATTGAGTCAGTCACTTGACGAGGAACGTTCCATACATGTTATAACATATAAATACAGGATTTGTCACAGTAAAGAGAAACAGTTGGGCTCGTTTACAACAGTTTGAGTTTCTCGTTGATATACACAGTGCTTCTAATAATAAAGTCTTCCGTCTCGTTCTTTCACGAAAAACGGAAGTCGTCTGACAGCTGATACTCGGGCGCTCGTGCGAACGGATCTATGCAACGTAGCAACCGAGAGATGCTGCTGTTTTCCACAGCGGCAGCAGCAGCAGCAGCAGCAGCAGCTCGCGAGTTGCGGTTTTATGCCGTTGCATCCTACAAATGATGCCTCCGACCAACGTATATACTGATACTTGTGGTAAAAACCTCCGGTGCTCCACGTGATTTACGTTAATAGGCCGCACGCGACCGCGAGTAAATGCGAAGAGTTCCTTCGCCCTCTTGCATTTCTTTTCTTTTCTTATACTCCGTCCCTTTTTATTTTCTTTGAGTTCCTTTTCGTATTATTCTGCTGGCAGTCCTCATTCTTATTTCAAGTTACAAAGTTGCCCTCATAAATAATAGGAATAATAATAATAATAATTTAAATAATTTAAAAATGGATGAAAGTTAAACAATAGCACGTACAAAGACCTCAATTTCTGTGTAATTCATTTAATTTCAGGCTTTTTATTAATTTAAATCACAACAAATGTACAATATTTAGAAAAAATTAATATCTCCGAGTTTTTAATGTGATAAAAATTGATGAAGATACTTTTACTCAAATGATTCCTTTGAAAAAAGCCACTGAAAGGAAGAACCTGTCGTTTAATCCTAATCATGCGAGCATCATCTTTTACATAGTGCTCTTACGGAGTACTTGAGATACTCGAAGGTTGTACTCTCATCAGAGGAACTTGAAGATTTTTTTTCTCCCAATTTCGGGGTTCCGAAAACTTGGGAAAAAGTTGAGACACACTTGTAAGAATGAAATCTGTAGAGAAGGATTTTCCAGCAGGTGCAGATGAAAAAGAGAGGAGCTCTAAAGTTGGGGAGTATAGTGGCAGGAAAAGTGTGACCTGGACCTCCCGAAATCTTGTGATTAGTAGTCTAGACTAGCAATTAGTGTCTGCTGCAAAAAATGCAACGAGAATCTCGTAAACACTCGAAGTAAGTTCACCGTAAGTTGAAAACAGAAATTCCCCAAAGAAGATCAAAAAATCAAGATATGCTCGTGACTGGAAACCGACCTGAAGTTTTTTTGTCGATCGAAAAATAAAATGAAGAAAGAAAGTGAATAAATCATGCGGGCAAAATGGTAACTGCTTTTTCTCTCCCACGAGTGCAATACCTTTACCAAATCTCTTAAGTCATGCGACTCGTCTCGTATTAACTTCACAATAGCATATAGTTCCAAGTGGCCGATAACATGAAATATGCACAGGATGAAATTTAAACCATCTGTCTCCTTTTTGTCGTGTTATTTTTATTATTATTATTATATTTTTTTTTTCATTTCTTTCCTTTCCCAACAGCTTCTCCTCACGATTACTCGTGAAAAGAGTAGAGCTTCATTTAATCTTATCTCATGACGATATCTCCAGGTCCAACTTGCATACAAAATCATCTGATTCATATTTCCTACAATATAAATACATTGCGCCATTGGTGGGACAGTTTCAGTGGTCAGAATGTCTTTAGCCGATCTCTCCTACGAGAATTTATCTGATGTGACGTGATCGCGATTAGAATCGCGAATTCATAAAACTTGTAAATATTTATTTCAGCTTGACATATTCTCTCGTTTCGTTCCTCATTAAAAGTGAGATGTAAACAAATATTTCCTCGAGGATTTTTCGAATTTCGTCAACTATCAAACAAATGTTTCATCCCAAAAGTTGCCTTCAATTAAAAAAATGTTCTCACGATTTTATTCGAGATATAAAGGTGATTGATTACGATGATTGAACACCCGAATTAATTATCATAATAAAAATATGGATTTTCGTATTTATTTGTTCTCTTTTTAATAAATATTTCTTCGGTCAAAGAAAGTAGCAGTTTCCGACGAGTCATTTTTTTGTTCTAACGCGGATTGGTGGAGATGAAAAAAAATAAATGTGTACGAGATAAAAAGGGAATTTGCACAATAATCCCTAGCGCGATCTCGTGTTTATCTCAGGCTCGTATTCACCGAGATAATCCTCTCGGTAGTCGGTAGTTTTTTGAGGCAGACCGAAAAAGGAGTGAAGCGTCTTAGCGAGAGGCAAAAATGTTGTATGCTTTATAATGTAGTGTGCCTGGAACAGCATCCACTTTAACTTTTTTTTTTTACTTTTATGTATATTTGTGTATACATATGTGGCTTGAATATCCACGTTAACGAACGTCGCTCTCCCTTTTCTTCTCTCCTCTCTCGTATCTAGATCTCTCAATTATTCTAATCTCGATCTCGAGGGTGGCGTCGACGGGGCAAAACTTTCATCTCCCCTTTCTCGGACAACACCCGAACGAGCAATCTTTTTTTCCTCTCTCTCTCTCTCTCTCTCTCTCTCTCTCTCTCTCTCTCTCTCTCTCTCTCTCTCTCTCTCTCTCTCTCTCTCTCTCTCTCTCTCTCTCTCTCTCTCTCTCTCTCTCTCTCTCTTCTCCACCGACAATATTCTCGAGCTTGTATTATGTGTGTACGTACGAGAATATACTCTCGTGGCTACCTGTTTACCCGGAATAGCCGCAGGTACCTAAATAAGCGAGAGATATCTGTACGCGAGAAAGACCGCAGGCTCAGATACGTCACGCGTCTACGTTTCACCACGTAGAAAAATTATGTATCCTCCGAAATGGACCTGCATTATCTTCTCCCATTCCTCTCCGAACTTCCCTTTTCTCTGGAATATAAACTTTTGTAAAATTTTATAAGTTTTTTCGAAGTTGTACTGTTTAAATTTGGAGTTTCGTTTGAACGACGAAAAGATTGTCGAACTTTTGCCAACATTTTTCAAACAAAGTCTTTTTTATATTGATCGTTAATTACTTCATTTAAAATGTCGATTAATCAAGAAATTGATTATTCATTGACGATCGATTGACTGTTTCTCCCAATCGTACCTAAAATATTATTTTCGAAGTCTGACGCTTGACCCAATTCCATTCAATTTACATACTCTATCTTATTATCCGAAAGAAATAAATCTCAAAGCCGGAATTACGTACATACATTAAAATTCATAAATCCATTTCTCGACACGATTTCCACATCAAATGTGAAATTCCAGGATGACGATGTATCGCTACAAAAATATGTACAAAGTTTCCGACACTCGTTGCTCATTTACAGTTCTACAATCGTCTTCGACCTTCTAGTAAACATTTTTTTTTTCTTCTTCGATCCTTCGTGTTTTACACATTGCAATGAGACGAGATACAGGATGTTTTACCGCGTATGAATTATCGAAATCATCAGGAGAATATTTACAGCCTTGCTCAAAAGTATCGGGCACCCTGTAATTGTTGGATCCACACTAAAGGTCGAATATCTCGGCCAAAAAATATCGTAACTGAATTTAACAAATGGGGTTGTTAAGCGGATAAATCCAGCTTCATTTTGCTTTTTTTAATTAATTTATGCGATTTTTTTTGCACCCAGTACGTAATTTCGAAGAGGGCTGTTTTTCGTGATTTTCTCACCTCGTAAAATCGGTTGCTGGGCTCCTAAAGAATAACAAACAGACTTTTTGATCAGAAAACCTTAAAAAGGATATCTCCAGCTTTAATTTGGTTTTTGGATAAAAAATTTGCGATTTTTTTTGCAGAGTTATTTAATTTTTCCGAAAAAAATGCAGATTTCCGAAAAGGCGGCATACCTTGAAAACTATGGGGTTTGAAATATTTTGGATAAGAAGTAATAATTTGCATTATGTTATTTTGGATTCATTGAAAAAAAAATTAGATCTTTTTTCGAAATTTTTTTGTATCGCTGTTTCTGGTTGACAATCGACGATTTATCTCATTAATTTATCGGCGTAATTTGAAAACTAAGAGATTCGAATCAAAATATTAAGAGAAGAAAAAGGTACATTATTGGATTTTTAACGCATTATTATTGGATTTTTAACGCATTAAAATTTTTTTAGAATTCTTATTCCAATTTTAATTTTATTAGATAATAACATAAATGAGAATAAAATATAAATATTTACACTTATCCTATGATGACTTTTAAACAAAATTTAACTTGCAAAAAAAATCGCAAATTTTTTATCCAAAAACCAAATTAAAGCTGGAGATATCCTTTTTAAGTTTTTCTGACCAAAAAGTCTGTTTACTATTCTTCAGAAGCCCAGCAACCGATTTTACAAGGTGAGAAAATCACAAAAAACAGCCATTTTCAAAATTACGTACTGGGTGCAAAAAAAATCGCATAAATTAATTTAAAAAACCAAAACGAAGCTGGATTTGTCCGCTTGAAAACCCCGTTTGCTAAATTGGGTTATGATATTTTTTTACCGAGATATTCGACTTTTAGTGCGGATGCAACAATTACAGGATGCCTAATACTCTTGAGCAAAGCTGTATATCCTCGCTGTTAGCGATCATCGCTCGATGTCGAGAGGTAAACGATATATAATCGTTAAGGATATTATTTCATGTACAGTCACATTCAAAAAGTACTGAAATTTCGAAAAATATCATTATTTTTTATTATGATAATGAAAAAAAAAAGCTGTCAAACTTTTGATCTCAATTTTGAGATCGCAAGCGATAATTATTGGAGCAAAATGTTTGAAAAAAGTAAAATGCCTATTAGAAAAAATATTAATTTTCATAATTTAAAGGTTTTCTCCATTTTTCGTTAATTTCCTTGTAAATAAATTTTACATACTACAAAAACCCAATTAATAATAATTACCGGGAAATTTGTTTTGATTCAATGCATTTCAATTAAGTTTACCAACTGAAAATCGTCATCTCAGCTTAATCGTGAACGAGTCAATAATTTATTTTAAAAATTTGTCACAATTTATCGAAACTTTTTGAAAATGGCTGTATGGTTCCCACATCCGTAATCCCATCGTAGCGGTAGCTGGAGGAAAGGAAGAGAGAAGAGTGGATCGATGTGGATCAAGGGAAAATCGTTCTCGGTGTGTAGCAAACTCGAGCGTCCTTGAGATTCGTCCTCGATGAGAACGCGACGATCGTTTGTAACTAACTAGCATTAATCGAAGTTGAATCAACCGAGTTTCCGATCAAACGTTCACTTATCGGACGTAGGAAATTCCAGAGCATTGCGCCGATTGAATGCGATGTTTGACCTCATCTGGAATTCGGTCAGTCTCTCACTGTCAGTTCCCAAAGGATACTCGATCTTCGAACATCGAATTGACGATTCTGATTGGCCGAGAACCATCAGGCAAATCATTCATGCCACTCTCTTCTTGTCACGAGTCAACGATATTTCCAAATAAGTTACTTCGATGAAAAATACAAAATTATTTCCAAATTCTAATCATTTTATCATTGTTTTCTCACAAAAAAGCACATTCAGAAGTGTCAAAGAGCCAAAATACTATCTTCCCTTAGCATCATTCACTACCAACTAGAAAACCAAATTCAAAAGTTATTTATGTTTTTCCCCAACCATTTCCGCTGCAGGGTTTTTTCGTAAGTTGTATTTTTTTTATTGAATACTTTCCAGAATAGAGGAAGCGGGGAAATGTTCCCGTAATTAGGATTCCAATATACCATGTGGTGACCAAGTACTCGAGCACGTCCTTAAACGGTACCTGATATATATATATATATATATATATATATATATATATTTTATTGGTAGTTTTTCCCATATTTTGTTGAACTAGTATAATAATCCGGAAGTTTAGGACTCGCACATGGTTACCACGCTTTTAAGGCTTTTAGTTGGCTTTTGTTGTACATTAATACATGTGTCTTCGTATATATGTGTTTGCAACCGATGGTGGACACATTTTGGACAATTGGTTGAAAAGTACTGACGAGGAAACGAATCCCTTTTTCCATATTCACTGCAGGGCGTTCTCACTCTGGTTTTTCTGGTCGTAAACGTGAGACAATGGACTGAAGAAGTGCGACAGCCGAAGTTCGTTCGAATTTCACTGTTAATGTAATATAAATGTATATATCTATATATACATATGTATGGATTTATATATATTTAAAAACATGCATCAGCCATATACGTGTATCGAGTCAAACACACGTGTGGATGAACAATAAAGCAAGAAAACAGGAAACCCTTATAGACGAAAAATTCCAGCACGTCGTAAACTGAATTCTATTTTTTTTGTGGCCAACGTCAGTCACGGGAACCTTCAGAATTATTGATTTCGGAATCATTGCCAGATTGATTGGTGTTCAATATATTTATCCAACAATACTGTTCTTTAATATAATCAATAATAATCATAATCAAATTGACGCCATTTTTCACAGGAGGAAATGATTCAATTTGTTTCAATATAAATCGAAGCATGTATTTCGTAGAAATACTCGAAATATCCCATTCGTATGGTGAAGTTAGACATTCGACAAGTAGTCACCGAACACCCACAACTCTCGACATAATTCCAGGATCCGCTTGGTTGACGGTCACCACGATGGGTCGAGTACACTCCTGGGTGGTTATATATATATATATTTCGGGAGAGAGAGAGAGAGAGTAAGGAGGAAAAAATAACAGGCATTGCGCGATCATAGCACCGACACGAATGAAAGAAGCGAGGAGAGAAAGTCAAGGGGAGAAACAAAGTCCCCCATAGAACTCTGGCGCGAGAGACCGATACGAGAGGAGAAACAGAAGGCCGGTAAAAGAACCGAGAAGATGCTGTGATGAGAAAAAAAAAAAAAAAAAAAAAAAATATGAAGAAAGAAAGAAATGGAGAAAAAAGAGAGAATGAGAAGGAAAGAGAAAGGAGAAAGAATTTCGAGGGCGAGCGAGTTCTTCGAGATCCTTGAGAGATCTTGCCGAGGTAAAAGATGCCAAAGAGAGAGAAAGAGAAAGATCGTATATGGCGTTGGGTAAATGGGCATCCCGGGACCATAGAAGCACCAGAGGCGTCGTCTTCCACGTCCCCGTGCAAGTCACATCGTCCCCATAAAGTTCAGACGTTTTTTCCCTACGTCCTCTCTCGTTCTATTTCATTTTTATTTGTTTATTTTTACTCATACTTTTCTGTCATTTTCGTAATGTAGGGATAAGCTCCTTTAACGCTACGTTTTCACGCCCAATAATCCTAACAACTTATTGGAGTCGTTAAATATCAGGATGTGTGGAATTCTTATTTGTTTGTAGTCTCGAAATGACTTTACTCAAAATTCGACGTTATTTATTGACTATTTTCATTGATTTATCTTGCAGTAAAAGTTTAAGAATTTCTCTCAGAGCGTTTATTTGTCACTCAGCTTATCGGGCGAGTGGTAAAAAAAAACTCTTCAAATTTTTGACAGAAAATTATAGTTTGTATTAGTTTTTTTTTTATTTATATTTATTTTGATGAATATTGATTAAAACAATCCCCCAGTCAAAATTACCAGATACAAAAAATCGGATGGCTCAGATAAACAACAAAAATCACTAATTGAATAATACGAATGGCATTTTATGAAGGACAATTAAAAATGGAAACTTCGCAACGTGTTTGTATAGCAGTAAAGCAAAAATGGGCCCACGTGGTATAAGTCTCGAAGCGTAACGTCAAAATTTACAACTAGCAATATTCTAGACCTCACATGTGTCTGGGTCAACTTTGACGCCACATAGGATTGAAGTATGTGCGTGCGGAGTGCGGAGGTCCAGAGGGTTCTTAAGCTCTTGTGCCGATTCCGCAGGGGGGAACAGCCTCTCGTAACTCCGAGGGATTCGGTGGGTGGGCGCGAGAAAAGAACGATACGAGAGTATCCAGCAGCAGCAGCAGCAGCAGCAGCAGCAGCAGCAGCCGGGAGTAGAAGAAAAAGAAAAGAAAGGAAGAAAAAGAAGAAAAGAAGGAGACGAAGAATTGGATATTCGAGATCAAGCGAGAGAAATGTGTACAGAAGAGTTTAAGAGTAAGAGAGTGTGGGAGAGGAAGAAAGAGAAAGAGAAAGAGAGAAAATAAGGAGCAAAACACTGGAGAGAACGAGCTACGAAAGCCACCAAACTCTCGGGGACGACTGGCGCCGTTCTGTCGGCCCCTGACGCCCCCACTCTCTCTTTTCATCTCGCTATTCTACTCTCTCTCTCTCTCTCTCTCTCTCTATCTTTCTCTCTTATTCTCTCGAGATCGCTCGATCTCTCGCAGGTTTCGCCAACAATGGGTCCACCATTCGATGTCCTCTTCCTCCCACGAAACAACAACAGTAGATAGAACTTTGCATTAACCTACTGAGTAAACCGTGACGAGACGGAATCCTCACGTTATTCATAGTCACGGTCCTACATAGTCCAGGTCCAGAAACGAACTCCAATTTCAATGGTAGAAGATTGTAGCTTCGGAGAACAGCTTTTTTTGTACTGGTATCATCACTTTGGGCATCACTATTATCGTCCGGGTGTAACTCGATCCGAAAATTTGGGATTTTTAGGTTTTCGATACTTAGATCGTGAAAAGGGTCGCGGGGGAAAGCCAGCCTTCAAAATGCTGTAATATTCTCCAAAATTGAGACGTCTAGAAAAACAGGAGACGATTTCCTTCGTTATTTGATCAGCTTTTCAGAGAATCTTTCAGAATATTTGATTCCTCGATCATTCATTAAAGAAATGTCGAAAATGACCTATAAAAATGATTTTTTAGAGTTTCCTCACTAAACTTCGCAGTCAACGAAAAATTGTCATTGTTTGTTTTTTCCATGTTTTTGAATCAAAACGTGCGACGATAAACTATTTAAAAAAACATCATAAATCAAAAATATGTTTTCATTTTGGACACTTCACGAAAATGATGTTGTTTTTTTTTTATTTCATTGAGAGTTGAGACTTCAAATTCTTAGTTGGAACGTTCGATAATATCGACAGAGTCACTTAAAAAGTAATTTTTTTCAAATTTCTCACAAAAATGTTGAGTTGTGGGAAAAGATCGATGATTCCGGCCTTTTTCTATCAAAATACATCGAAATAAGCTCCTGAAACAAATATTACAAAAACTTCAATTGTCGATTGTTCACGAATATTCAACCTGACGACATTCAGCATGTGGAGCCAACATCGAAAGTTCATTAAAACATGAAAACGTGTATATTTAGCCAAATGATTTTTTAGTAATTGGTTAATCTGTGGTTGTAGGCAATCCGGGATTCCCCTTCTCTGTTTTGGGCGGGCTTTTGGTTTATGACTCTTCAGCACCCATCCAGGCAAGACTTTGAAAGATAGCCTGACAGGGTGGATCAGCGTATAACACGCACGAACACCCACACAAAAGTCGCGCCCAATGCATTCAGTGCGATGAGAAGCGAGAAGGAGGAGTGGGGGGAGGATTTAGTGGAAAAACAGGACCTCGAAAGTGCATGGTCAAAAAGAGTGCAAGAGAGAGGGAGAAAGCAAGAAAATAAAGGGACGAAACTCGGATTCCCCTGTAAGTGGCATTCGGGTGGGAGTGAGAGGACGAGATTTCGGAGTCGTTCCAACATTCGGTTCACCCTCACTCGATACACACGCACTATGCGCGCGCGCTGCTCATCGAGAGAGAGAGAGAGAGAGAGAGAGAGAGAGAGAGAGAGAAAATAAGTGAGACAGTCACGACGAAAGGCAACCGCGCGTTCCTGCACGCGGCCAGTCAGTCCGTTGCCGAGCGCAAACGAAGGAGGATCAAAACTCCCATTTTCGTTCGTTCTCCAAAAACATCCACTTTCAAACACGACACTTCATTTAAAAAGTGAGAATTAATTATTTAAAAAAAAATCATACAAACTTTTTTACAACGAAGTAACGATTGATTAGTTAATTCGTGCTATTTTTTCACTCAACTATTTATTCGTGAATATTTCTTCGTGACTTTTCACAAAATCAACGAAAGGAAATCGTCCCCACTGACTGGATTATAAAAAAAAAACTTAGTGTCCCAGAGAGAAGACAACGAGAATATTCGTCGAACGTGCTTTTCGATCTGTTTGTTTGTTGTTTTTGTTTTTCTCTCCTCTCGCAGGACCAGTGATACGATTTTTTTTGTTTCGAGTGCCGAGGAAAATTGATTATTTATTTTTTTTTGTTTTTGTGCGCGAATAACGTGCCTCGATAATATCGAATATATTTTTTTAATATTCATGCTCGCCGATGCTACCATGAGCGCCCACGTGGTGGAGTCTACCAGCGAGCTGTCTGCCTTTATCAAAGGTAAATATCACCCTTTTCACCTCGATTTTTATTTACTCGAAATTTTACAAGTGCTTACGAAAAACACCTTTTTCCACTGTACACCTCAAAGTACCATCAAAAAACAGCAATCCGAAAAACTTTTGTCTTATCAACAAAGAAAAACCTGTTAAAAAAATATTCTGAACTGATGAATATTCCTAAATGCGCGTACCAATTGAAAAATGGAAATTTTATCAAAATTTCTAAAAAAAAATCACACACAAGAAAACAATAAAAAGTAATTCGGTCCAGCAGAGAAAAAATTCAATTCGATTCCCAAACGTACGAGAAGTAAATTTTAAAATCTCAAATTTTTTTCATCCTTTATAAACCCTCGAGAAACGTATAATATATCGAAAATTCAAAGTGCTACAAAGAGAGAGATGAAGGAAAATATACACGTGGATAAGGACATGGGAAACGAGCGGAATGATAATTATTGTTATTCGAGGCGCCAGTCGGGCGAGTGTGAGACCGCAGCTAAGAATCTTATAGCATCGTATACATATAAATATCGAAATATACATAAAATATATATTAACATATCGGAATATAAATATAAAGCAAAAATACGACAAATGTAAATTGGTTAATATGAAATCGGGAGGAAAGTGTATCCGCGTTTGTGTTTGAAAATTCGAAGGTAAAAACAAGAACCAATAGCCGAGTGTTGGGCTCTCTAAGAGCACGCTTTGGGATAACGAGGCAGAGACGGGAGTTGTGAGAAAAGGCATTCGATAGTTCTCGTGTCTGAGCGAATCGCGGCGAGAACTACTGGCCAAGTCTCCTTGCGATGAAAGACACGACGAAGGAGTGAGTGCGAGAGAGTGAGACGGAGAAGCGCAGTAGTAGTGGTAAGAGCGAGACAGACAGGGCGCGGCGTGAGTCGGCGCCAGCGTGGGTCGCCGCACAGACGCCCGCACCCGCCGGTCGGAACGATCAGAGAGAGAGAGAGAGAGAGAGAGATCCGCGAGCGCCGCGGCGTTAGTTCCAACACAGACGACCCCTTGACCGCACTTCTCGCATCTCTCGCCTCTCGAGATTCCCTCCTGCGGCTATTATGTATATCTTCTTTTACATATATATATATTTATTTCTATATATGTGTATACAAAGATAAACGGATGTTAAAATATGGAAAAATTGCATGAACCATGTTGTGGTGAACGAATCTTGAAAATCTTACACCCCACCACAAATATTTTATCGTTTTGAGATTAATACTCGAACTTGAATCCAGGCGAAAAGATGACCCATGACCGGAAGTCCGTACCATCGGGGGGAAGACCTCGAACGATGGAAATAAAATAATATTGCGATTAAATTGATGTCGTCGCTTGGTGAAAATTGTGTAACATCTGAGAGCTTTGAATTTACGATTTACGAGTAATTCAAACTTGTCATTCGAAAGTTTCAAAGCAAAACCTTAAAATTTTAATTTTTTTTTATGGATTTATGGTTATCGTTATTCCTTCGGGAAAAGTTGATCGCGTCTGTTACAAGCCTCAAGGTCTTGAGGACAGAATAACTCTTATTTTTGACGCAGTGGCTAGGTCAGTTTGTCCATCTGTTTTTCACTCTCTTTACCTTTTTTTGCCTTCCCTGTCGTCATATTTCCTGCAGGATATTTCCTTGTCGTCTGCTTAAAAAAAGGAAATAAATTATCGAGTAAATTGTGACGGATTGCTTGATATCCCTCGAAGAAATTTATTTGCATCGTTATTCGCGCGAGCAAAATATAAAAATATTGTTGTTTCATTTTATGTCGATCGTGAGAGAAGAAAAAAGTTTAAGTCTCTCGTACACATCATAAAATGAACAATATATATGTATACATATATACATTTATGTCACTGAATGATCGCAGTAATAAATTAACACATGTCTCAGGGTCTAGGTCAGTTACGATGTATAATACATAAATCTACACGTTGTTCACAATGTTACAAATTATTACGATTCGATTCTCAAACTCGAGATCAAAACGTTTAATTTTTTCCTTGGCTATCTATTTCTTTTCTCTCTGATTAATCTTCTTTTCGCTCGTTGGGATCCATTTCCAAGGATTTCATCAAGTATAATTGCCGATCTCGATCGTCTGAAAAATTTCCTCGCACCCGTGACCGCGTATAACGATAATAATTCAAACTTACAGCATTCTTATCATTAAACATATAAGAACGGAGCTACAACTCTCGTGCCTTTCTTCTTACAAACAATATTCTCTTTTCGATGTGGTTTTCTCGAGTATTCAATGTTTCGAGTATTCAATGACGCGTCTCTTCCTGGTGTTCGTTCGATGTATATGTTTACACATCGATGAGGCAGCTTGTCGACAGTTGTTCATGAATTAGGCACCTTTTTCCATCATATTGCACATACACGTACAAACACATTTTATCGCGATCGCATCATGAACTGAAAAACTTGTCGCAATATTGGCCCGTCTTTTACACATTGCAATCGTTCGTTTTCACTCAGACCAAATAAATAATAATAAACACGAAGCGGAGCAATTACGTCATCACAGTATGGCCATCGATGTCAATTCGTGTGGCGTGATGAATTGCGTACCAAAAACGATCAAACGACAACGTAAACAAAAAATACAAACTTGAATAAGAATATTTAAAATATTTTACACTTTCGACTCGTGGCAACAATTTTTTTTTACTTTCGAACAGTGCTCAAATCATTTTTTCTGTATTTGGTACTGTGGAAATGAGTGACGAGGGCAGGACGATGAATCGAAGACGAAAATGATGGTTTCCTTACCGTTCGTAGACTACCAAATTTTATTAAACCTTATATACATATTTTTTTCTGGGCATTCTTGATGAATACAAAGCCAAAAGGTCGTAAAGTTGGGAATTAGCAGTGAAAAAAGGTACCGGTGTAAGCGATACTCCATTGTGTGTGTTTCACGATCTTACTAGCCTTTATATACTTTGTCCCTTCTTCTTTTCTCTCCAACATTTTTCCCGTTATAAATATCGGTCGAGGGATCTCTCGTAGTTTCGACTTAACGCTGCTGCAAAAAGTATACGAGGAAGGTGGGGATAAAAGAACTGAAAATATGCTTATGGCCAGCGCAGTCACAGGTATATATTGTCAGAGAGCATGACTACGCTTTTGAGTGTTCTCCAATGTCGAACAATATTGCACCCTTATGTCGAGACTACCCGATGCACCTGTGACCCTTGAGCACCTGCTAACCTGCAACGAATTCAATTCATCTCTTTGCTCTCCTCTCGATCTCCTATCGCTCGTGCAAGACCCTTCAAAAATGTTCGACGCTTGAAACGTCAAAAAAATAAAAAAAGAAGGTAAAAGGTTCCGGGTGAACTGGCTCGGCAGGAAAAAGGTCTAAATGGGTAAATTTTGGTAAAGAGTTCCAAAATCACTTCAAATTAATGAAAAAGAAAATGGTAAAATTTTTTTGCATCTTTGAAATAAAATCTTTTCCAATTGAAACGTCAGTTACGATTGAATTTTAAAAAATATAAAGAGAACGCAAATTAATTAAAATAAATATCAAATAATGATGATGAATTGAATATATTTTTGAACTTTCTCAATCTTTCGAATAAATCCAATTTATATTTACCAACACTATATTAACCAAGATTTTTTCTTTCTCGTTTCTTTACCATCGAAATTAGTCTCGCCTGTCAATTATTTCTCTCGACGTGAGCAAACACGAAATACACCTGATAAATACGTCAAGTACGTGTATGTACATACATAGGAGAATACATGTCAGAGTGTTTAATGTAAAACGATCGTGATCAGGGCGTGCCACGAGCGGAACTGGCCACATTGCACACGCTCAAATTGAACGAGCTAAATGTGCGAGCTCACGATCACTTTGACTTTTATTGCCGAGCCATTTCCGGATCGGTTGTACTGGGGAATCGCGCACCTCGATCCCTTTTTTTATCCTATCTGTCCCGCATATCAAAGCTTCTCCTTTTCTCACTCTTTCGATATTTCCTTCTCTCTTTTTCTCTTGTTTGCACAGGTAGCGTTACGAAATAATAATTGCTCGCTCAGGAGTGTGGAAAGGGGCAAGGATTGGGTGGTCAGCATGAATAATAACAGTTCATAAATATATATATTTGTACGAATAAAGAACAGAGTAAAAAGTCGTTTTATATGTGGCACAAACACACGTAATTGACCTCGCTTTTACATTATACCTCGAGTTTCTCACCCTCCAAATGATGCTCAACCCTCCTTCACGCTATTTCCGCGTGATCGTTATGCTCGAGACACGGAAATTAAGCGGCCTTTACCGCGATGACGGGTGCACGATCCCCTCCGAGTGATATGTACGAAAGTGCACCTGTGCATATGCATTTATTAACATACATCGAGTTTGTGAAACGAAATAAAAACAATATTTTGATTTGTACTCATCGAGAAATCTCCTTCATGAAATTACAAATTTCATTTATTATTTCGATCGATGATTGGTGTGGGAGTAAGATTTTCGAATGATTAAAACTTCGAACGGCTAAAACTGCGAATTTTTAAATCAAAGAATAGCAGTATGCATGTATACAGACTAATTCTACTGTAGCCTTTATGCTGGAAATAAAAAAAAATGAGGAATTAACGGACAACACCACTGTGACCCCCTATTTTTTTCACATTTTTCAAGAATTTTTTTTTGTGGGAAAAAAAGAGATATTCGAAAAAAATTTTTTGGGTTTTGTTCCTTGTTTATTAATGTATCAAAAAACATTTTTTTCACTTTTTTCACGCCGCATGGTGGCGCTGGGGAAGCTCTCACGTCATCTCCGCGGTGGTTCGCGGCACGCAGCAGAACTCTCTTCAACGTCGATCTGAAAAAAAATACCGAGTGTTTTCGTTAATAATATGATATTTTGAAGAGAAGTACATAGGAATTTGGAAAAATATTGATTTTTAAAAAATAGGCACGCCTTTGAAATTAAAGAATGATTTTTGAGCAAAATTTCTCGTCGAAAATAGGCTATAACTTTTATAATTATTGAGATATCGAAAAAATCTTATGTACTTCTCTAGATAATTCACTTTTATTGATACAGTAAAAATTTGAAGTCGATCGGATAAAAATTGCTCGAGTTCTGCTGCGTGCCGCACTCAAAAAAGTGGTTTTGAGAAAAACGCGTTCAAAGTTGGGACCCCGAGCTTCGCGGACCGCTGCACCGCTCCATAAAATATTCAATATCTACGAAAATAATTATTTTTTCGACCTGGGTCCAACGGCATTTCAATCTTAAAAGTATTTTAGATTTTTTAAAATGGTTTTCAAAAAATCGATTTTTTGAAGCCGTCACAGTGGTGTTGTCCGTTAAAGAGTTCGAAGTACATTTACGTCAAAAAGAAAATATAACAGTAGCCCAAATGACGAAGGCTGGAATATTGATTTTACAAAAGTTCGACTATTACGCATTCGAGTCGTCAAATACTGAAATCGGCAATATTATGAATATTCACAATTTCAAATATATTTTAACGAAAGACAAAATATTAATATGGTCAAAATAGCGAAACACCAGAAAGTCGAACGGTCGAAATAGCGAGAGCCTGGGTAGGGGTTAATATGTAGAATAATTAAATTGTAGAACGATTAATATTTCGAAATTTTAGTATTCATAACATTCGATCAACGAATAATAAGAAATTCGAAGTTTATATTTTCTATAGAATATTAAATTGAATGCGTATTTGATGTAATATTTTTTCTTTGATCGCGCATTTGTTCGAAAATATATATTCAGACTGTCTATACTTCAAATGCAGATAATATAGATTGTCCTAATGTAAGAAGTGTTTATATTTTCTAAATTCGAAATGGAGAGGAATTCTTTTATTGAGAGACCAAAATATATAGTATGAATAATTCGAAAGTGAATTTTTCGAATAACTAAAAATTGGAAGTACAGAATAGCGAACGTTGTGAAGCACGAAGAATGACAAGCAATACTTTACAGCCCAGAGGCTCTCGCTATTTCGATCGTTATTCGACTTTCTGGTGTTTCGCTATTTTGACCACATTAATATTTTGTCTTTCGTTAAAATATATTTGAAATTATGAATATTCGTAATATTGCCAATTTCAGTATTTGACGACTCGAATACGTAATAGTCGAACTTTTCTAAAATCGCTATTCCAGCCTTCGTCATTTGGGCTACTGTTATATTTTCTTTTTGACGCAAATGTACTTCGAACTCTTTGATTCCTCATTTTTTTATTTCCAGCATAAAGGCTATAGTAGAATTAATCTGTCTACATACTACTATTCTTCCATTTAATAATTCGCAGTTTTAGCCGTTCGAAGTTTTAATCATTCGAAAATCCCACCCGAGAGCCTCTGGGCTGTAAAGTATTGCTTGTCATTCTTCGTGCTTCACAACATTCGCTATTCTGTACTTCTAATTTTTAGTCATTCGAAAAATTCACTTTCGAATTATTCATATTATATATTTTGGTCTCTCAATAAAAGAATTGCTCTCCATTTCGAATTTAGAAAATATAAACTTCTTATATTAGGACAATCCATATTATCTGCTTTTGAAGTATAGAAAGTCTGAATATATATTTTCGAATAAATACGCGATCAAAGAAAAAATATTACATCAAATACGCATTCAACTTAATGTACTGTCGAAAATATAAACTTCGAATTTCTTATTTTTCGTTAATCGAATGTTATGAATACTAAAATTTCGAAATATTAACCGTTCTACAATTTGGTTATTCTACATATTAACCCCCACCCGATGATTGATGAACATTCGTGAAATTATTGAATTATTATATGATTATTTATTTATTATATAAAAATTCATTTTCACGAGTTTCAATTTTTTTATTCATTGATCAAGTTATTCGGTTAATTAGCTCTTTATTCAGCCGTTTATGATGTACGAATCGAAAACATTCTCATTCGATGGAGGATCGTAAATATTTGAACGAAAATATTTTCATATTTAATACGGTTGTTTTCTTTTTTTTGTATATATATTTTAATATAATTTACGACTGAAAAAGGTACTATTAAAATAAAACAGTAAAACTTCCAAGATAGTTGAACGGAATACATTATCGCATTGAGTTTGCCCAATTCCCCTGTTTTGTAAACTTAATCAAGACATAAAGTTCCAATAATAATAATCCCGGCGTAATAAGAGTCAAAAAAATAAAAATTGTACAAACCGTGTCTGCGAGTATAAAACGCGATAATAAAGTAAACATGTGTATACATAGAAGTCCCATTTTTGCTCTGTTATTATAGTGTCGTTCAAGGTCGCACGTGGAAATAATTATGCGCAGAAATAATAAAGATCAAATGGTGGTTGTCTCGGTCTTATCAACTTTTCGAAATTTCGTTTTCGTCGTTCATATATTCAGACAAAAAAAGATAGAAGACTAAAAAAAAAACAAATTACTCATGTTTATATGAATTCCAAAAATCACGCGGTTTCTCAGATCATTCCATTGATTTCGCGACTATAATGTTTTTTTTTGTATCGTAAAAATAGACGCCATCCGAAGGGGACGAGTAGCTAGAAAAAAAAAAAGAATTCTTGGCGTTGGAGGCGTTCCAAATTATGATTTTGAATGAAATCACGGTCGCGACTGACCTCCGTAAACTTTCGTCGAGATTCACCCTCACCATTATTGCGAATTATTTTATTTTCGTACACACAGTCCGTCACAACCGTACGATAACCCAATTAACGCAATAGCAGAGGATTATTAGCTTCATTTCACGCGTAGAAATTTACATCGTATTACGAAATTTGGAATATTTATTGGTCTTATTTATTCAACGACGAAATACACGTCTCACACTTTTCTGAACACTTGAGATCGGATATTCTTCGAATGTTTATTTATTTTTTTTTTGCTGCCTAATATATTTAGGCAAACATGCACTTGCGAATCTTACGTCCTGCTGTACTATCAAAATCTCGTATAAATTTTTTAAATTCTTCTCTTGTTCTATCGAACTATTAATCGTGTGTATTGTAACGAGTCTGGTAGCGAATGATAATAGAATCAATATATTTGCTTTATTCGCAATAAAGCAAAAAATGTATAAGCCCTCGATGTGTATGTGTATTTGCACATTTCACATGATCTGCCTCCGATTCGTTATCTCTTTATCCATACATCGGTTCCACACATACTCTGAATATATGCAGAGCAAAAACCTCCAAGGCCACACGTGCTCGCATCGTCGTGCCTAATAATCACTCGTAATTACTCCCCGGGACGATAACTCGTGATAAAAGGCAATTCTCGCTTACTCCAAACGTTGCCACGAACTTTTTACATAAAAAAACCACTTCTACATGATTACGCATCTAGCACATTACGGCTTTCTGCATTTTTATGTTCAGAACAATTGCCTTTTTTCGAAAATATTCAAAACTATGATTTTCCAGAATTTTTTCAACTATATATCTTGACCCTATTCCCAAATTGAATGAACTTTGAAATAAAGATTTAGTTAATGACTGTGTTTTACATCAACGAGGTTGCAATTTCCGGTCCC
Source organism: Rhimphoctona megacephalus (assembly GCA_963989365.1). Taxonomy (NCBI): domain Eukaryota; kingdom Metazoa; phylum Arthropoda; class Insecta; order Hymenoptera; family Ichneumonidae; genus Rhimphoctona; species Rhimphoctona megacephalus. Next base: position 21,707,602 of record OZ022422.1, read on the forward strand.
ATCGTAATTACCATCAAGTCAATGAGCTCGTACATTATAAATTAAGATCGTCCAATTTTAAAACAGTCGCCGAATCGCTCCAGTTTTTTATTAACATTTCTATGAATACGAATTAAGACGTTTCGTGTCTGTGTTCATTAAAATATAATGTAATTATAACGATCGCTGATCTGAGGAATAAAGCTAGGATTGCCAACTCCGCAGGAGGTGA
>OZ022422.1:21708012-21790330 GCA_963989365.1 Rhimphoctona megacephalus
GGTAGGTATTTCTGACTGAGCTACAATAAGTTAGAAAAATCATGTCAGTCGTATCTCCAAAAGACTCTACAAAAAAATTTGATTATCACGAACGATGAAATTTATTAACTTTTAAAGGATCGTTGGCACATCATTAAAACACTTGCCTATTGAAGTGAAATGAGAAAGATCGAGGGGAGGAAAATAGTGCAAGGATCGTGAGAAAGTGTTTTTCATTGAGGATATGAGCCAAGTGCTTTAAAGATTATCGAGCCCATATATGCATCCATGTAAACGTATATATGTATACATGAGAAAACAAGACAGCAGGTGGCTGATAATGCGGTTATACGATGGATTTATCCTCTACGTTTGGCCGCTTCGGTTATCTCTGGAGAAACTCGATAACACGTTGAGGCTTTTCATATGCGGTGTAGCTAAAGATTCACCTCAGTTATTATAAGGGAAAAAAAAGAAAAAAAACTCACCCACTCAGAAGAGAGGAAAAGAAACGAAACGTGTCTCTTTTTCGAGATGGAGTCTGTCTGGTGGTAAACGCCAGGTGTTCGGTAGTACGTTATCTTTTCCTTTTCAATACTTTTACTATCGGGCTGTTCAAGTGTGAGGTCCATGAAAAGCCTCGCAGCTCGTTCGTTTCGAGATTACCAGATCGCTCTCTCTCTCTCTCTCTCTCTCTCTCTCTCTCTCTCTCTCCCTCTCTCTCTCTCTCTCTCTCTCTCTCTCTCTCTCTCTCTCTCTCTCTCTCTCTCTCTCTCTCTCTCTCTCTCTCTCTCTCTCTCTCCCCCTCTCTCTCTCTCTCTCTCTCTTCGAATGCTTTTTTGTATCTTTTTTTGTACACCCGCGCAATTTTGCCAAGACACCAGGTGGCGTCTTCCCCAACGGTTCTTTTTCTTATCACGATCCCTCTTTTTCTGTCCTGTCATGAGGGCAAAGTGAGCGACTGACTCGAAGGTTTTTCTCAACTTTTTTTTCGTTCCCCCCCATGGAATTGGGTACGTTTGGGAACGTAAATCGTGATACACTTGTTGTACTGTGTCATACATACAATACAATAAATCTTAAAGTTATAACAGACTTCGAGGTTGTGAGAATTGTAAAATTGTTGGTACGATCCCGTACGATCTAGCAATCAACCTCGACAAAATTTATATATTTTATAGCACATATATCTATATGTTTATATAGATACGTACATGATGATAATTTATCAATATTTACGAGCAGATAAGAGACACCAAACCTCGTGTTGGTATTTATGTTCTCTCTATCTGTCTATTTTTTTCTTAGCCCCCACCCTCTCTCTCTCTCTCTCTCTCTCTCTCTCTCTCTCTCTCTCTCTTCTCTCCTAAACACTCGATATCCTACACCTCTCGTCGTTTTACATCGCATCTCGCGAGACACGCGGTCTTTTCACGATTTCGTATCTGATTTAATATCACACATGCACATACTAACGCATGATTAATGTGCGAACGTAAATGCTTACCGAGAGTTTTACTATTTATATTCATCTACGAGCTACTACCCGTTCTATTAACGCCTCGATTATCTCGCGGGGAATTCAATGTGAGTCTATCTTTCTCTCGATTCTCCCTCTCAGTCTCTCCATTTTTTCTTTTGCTCATCTTTCGATCTTTCAGTCGATTTTATTCCCAGATGAATCGTCCCAGGTACATTTCATTCGAGTGAACAGAAAATTAATACTCTCGTCTATAATTAAACAATCGCCCTGACGTTATTAACCATCTGAATGTACACACATATCGACAACTAGGAATCACCGCATGAGTAAGCGGATCGAGGGATACGTGCAAGGATATCGTCTTCTCCGGTGTATTCTGTGTACACAGTAAATATACATTTCCCCACATATTTATACATCTATATATGTCTATTGTATATTATACGCGTATATATATATATATATATATATATATATATATATATATAGTTGGAAATCAACACTATGTACGTACACGAGCATTCTCGTATTAATTGCCGATGAGAACTCGAGGTGAATATCAATTTACACTGTCATTGCGTCAGGGACGACCCTCGTCAGATTAAATTTAACAATAACGTGTTATTATTGACACGAAATAAGAGCAATCAGAAAAAAAAAAAAAAGTATCAATTCACTAACTAATTACACGTCATCGTCAAATTGTACCTTTACTCCAGAATTACAAACAACATGTAACAACGACTCATTCGAAGTGAATTCAACACTCACATTTTTCTTTTCTAATTGATAAATAATAAAATATTGCTATTTTTAATTTTCTATTATAAATGGACAATTGGGTATCGTTTAACTGAATTTTTATTCGATAATTTTGATTCGATTCATATTATTGTTAAATCGTTTTGATTGTTGTTCGAAAAATATTTCCCAATTGATTTTCTCGTTGTAGGACGTAACTATAACGATCGACTATAACTCGAGAACGGGTGTAGGGACGAACGGATAGAAGCGATGAAAGAGAACTCTCTCGATGAAGTGCACTAGCTGGAAGCAAACGACGGCGTCGCGGCGCCGACCTACACACACACGAACAGAATTACATAAATACAAATATACCCATCAACATCAATATATATATATATATATATATATCTGTATATGCGAACGAACATCGTCAGGGAATAGTGTTTGCATCAAGATCGGCGCCTGAAGGTCCGAGACGCGCAACAGCATCTCTGCCCAGCGCTCCACAAGCTCACACACAATCATGCTGAATTGAACATGGAGATGCTGCACGGTTGCTCTCGTTGAACTGCATTACGATGCTGATGTCGTAATAACGCTCGCGTGCATCCACCCTCTCTTTTTCTCCCTCTCTGTTTTTCTTTCTTTTTTCGATTTCCTCTTCTTCTGTCTTCGATCTATCCATTACTTTGCTCTCATTTCTCTCATTCTCTCTCTCTCTCTCTCTCTTTCCTTACTCACTCCTTCCCTTGCGAACAACACGCGAGCAGCTCAAGATAGCCGACGTAATCGAATTTACTGTGGCGGGCAGTTTATCGCTCTGAGCAACAACAACAACGAGCGGCGCGACGGCGACGCCGCACTCGATAACAGTACGAGATTGTCGACATTACCCCTGTTACGTTACACACATATGTATATATACGCAGAAAGAGAGAGAAGAGGAAAATAGAAAGACACGCGAAGGAGGAGCCTCGGAAACTGCACTTGTATATATACATACCTTTATATATGAGTTTCTGATGACTAGCCTCTTAAAATTCTCAAATAGAGCACATCCAAAAAGCATTTCATTGGACATACATCTAAGAAACTTCCAACAATCGTATCGTCGCTATGTTTTTTATTTTATTCGCGCGTTTCTTGCAATAAAACTCGTAACGATTGGACGATCGATCGTAAAATCTTTGGGAACTCGAGGCCAAGTCGTTGCCGGGTTTGATAAGAGGCAGGCTGACCAATGGTCTCTTGGGGCAAATGTTCGATTGGCTCCCCAATGGGGAATTGCATACGAATTCGTACATGCTCCTTCTTCCTTTATCTTTCTTTCTCGTTTAGTCTTTTTTCTTTGATACTCTGTTACAACGATCTCCTACTGTCATCGATGAGGATACACGTACAATTATATGTGTATATATATATATATATATATATATATATACCGCCCGCGATTCCCTGGAAAAGCAATAAAAGGAGCGAAGACGACGACAACGACGACGATCAAGAGAAGAAGAGAGCCGCCTGGCGCCACTGCCATGTGGCTCGGCGCGACCCGTTGGGACACGATATTTTCTCGGTCTCAATATCGTGTTTTTTCTCTCTCGCTCTCTCTACTTTTTGCTTTTTTCTTCATCTCCGATGTCGTACTCGACTTCCTCACTGGCGAGTCTATCCACGTGGAGTTTTTCGAAATGAGGAAAAGAGACGAGAAACCCTAGCGCGAAAAAGAATGCCTTGGGATTAATGGTGTAAGATCGGCGACTAAAGACGAAGCGAAAAGATTAGCGGGAATGGGGAAAAGAGAGAAACAGCTGGTATACAGCGTGGATGTGTGAATGTACGGAAAGGGCGTAACCTCCAAAGAGTTAACACGTAAATCGATATCGGCTTATTCCCTTTTTGCTAGCAAGGAGAATCGACGCGAGCCGCTAAGGCGTGTATATACCGGAGTAATCTGTAATCGAGCGAAACCTGAAACTCCTCGGGAACGCCATATACGTCCCGGTCGACTCGTTGTTGTCGCGCACGGTGACTCTCTGCCCAAGCCAGGTAGCGAAACTTCTCAGTGGCGATAAATTATTGTCACTGACTATCGATCAAACGAGCATCAACGATCCACCAGTCGTGGGCCAATTATTTATCAGTTTTATACATGTGTAGATATATATACTGCGTGAGTAAACACGAGTGAGTACGGTAGCACATAAGAGAGCTCTTGAACTCGATCCTCCTTGAAATATGATACACTTACTCTCTCCCCCATGGCCATGGCGTTGGAACGAAACGAGCAAAAAGATGGTAAGAATCTTCGCAACGTATATAAACACCCGGCGTCTTCTCATTTGAAATATGTATAATACATTGATAGTGGTGAACCGAATGGGACCATCCCAGAAATGTAATTTTACATGTATGGCTATAATATAATTGGCTATCCTCAAACGAGATCGTGATACGTAACGCGGGGACGAAAAGCGCCTGCATGGAATTCTCGAGGGCGCAATATTCGCCAACTTGGCCCGAACTTGTACGAATGTCTGCACACGGTTCGCCACTGTATATAAGCCATCTGAAGAATGTGAGGGAGAGAGAGAGAGAGAGAGAGAGAGAGAGAGAAGCAATCAGAAGAGAGCGTGTAACAGCAGGAGTTTGCGAAAAGGAAGAGTCCCCGAGCTGCGGCAGATGAGAAACTAGCGAGAGAGAGAAAAGATCTGTATATATGTATTGTATGTCGGATTCTCTAATGCACGAGCTGCACAGCAGCAAAAGGATTTTTCACCCATCCCCCCCGGGTGGGCCCATCGGTAGGCATTTCACGCGATAAAAACCGGTAGCTCTTTAACATCCGTTCTTCTCTTTCCTCTTCATCTTGCCTCAGCCTCCCTCTCTCCTTCTGCCTCTCAACCCTATCGCTGTAACCTTCTTCTTGCTCCTCTTTTACCTCCTCCTCCTCCTCCTCCTCCTCTTCCTTCTTCTTTTCCTCTTCTTCTTCTTCCTCCGCTTCTTCTTCTTCTTCTTCGTTTTCTTCGTCTCCTCATTTTGTACTTGGACTTCTCAGCAGCCGCACGCTCGAAAGCACCATTTACTATCCTCCTCTTACTGATCGTCCTTTTATCCTTTATCCGCTTCATTCCCTCCTGACTGTAACCTTCCCGCAGCGCTTTACGGTTATTACCTATTAAACGTGTAATTACCGGGTGCGTCTGCGAGTTTGACTGACGTCGATATACATATATACGTTAAAGACTCAAGGTGCACACATACATATAGGTTTATTTATGGATATTATATATATATATATACACCGCGAACTCAAAAGCGTTAGGCATCTCCAGGACTCATCTGTGACTTCCAGTCTAATGTTTTTTTTCTCTTTCTCGTGTTTCAGGCGGTGTAATGGCTGCGAATTCCGAGAAAGACGCTGGTTTCTGCAGCGGTGGAGACGAGGACGACAACATGTCAGGCCTACATTCACCAAGCGCGTCCGAGGACAGCGTCGAAGTTCAAGTCACACCAATATCATTGAGGAACAAGAGAAAACTCGCGGAACCCCGAAAGATCCAAGAACCCAATATGGCACCACTCAAGAAACGAAGGTTCGAGCTGATCGAGAGAACAACTGCTCAGAACGCAGTCAACAAAAGTAACAGCATTGAAATGCCTGTGGTCCAGGACGAAGAGTCCAGACCTGCTAGTTCGCCATCCCCAAGCCCTTTCCGACCTTGGAGCAGTCCAGCTACTACCAAGAGCATTCCTTGCAACAATAACAACAACAACAACAAGGAGACCAATGTTTCTGGGGACAGGAAGATCCTGAGGAACCAGGAAGATTCCCAAGACAGCAATAGACTGGAGACCCAAGATCCAGAGATCCTGAGGCGACACGATGACGATCGATGGATCGAGGAAGAGAATAAGAGGAGGGAGGAAGAGACTAGAAGAAGATACGAGGCGAGAATCCAGGAGGAAGTCATGTCCAGGCTCCAAGAATCTGACAGTCGTCGTCTTCATCATCGCCATCATCACCATCATCACAATCATCTTCAAAACCATGATCAACGACAACGACCTCTTTCCCCAATTTCACCTCAACCCATCGCTGCTCCACCACGGTCCGCGTCCGTTAATTCCATCGGTTCCTCGAGTCAAAGACGAGAAAGTCGAGGCAAACAACGTTTCGAAACGGCTCAACCAACCAGCTTGGGTCTGGCGCCAAATTCCAGGCTGCAAGAAGAGCCATTGTCTTTGGTTTTACGTTCTGGAGAACCACCTCGAGTACCCTCGCATCCAGGAGTAAATGGCTCATACGAGCGGTCCTCCGCCACTGGTTACATCTCGGATTCGCTTCATTCCTCGCCCCATCTTCAAAATGGACATCGAACCCCCGGTAGTAATCATTCGAGGCATCCAGCAAGTCCCGGACAATCGGAGGCTCAACAACAGCAGCAGCAACAACAAAGGAATTATAAGAATATGACGCGGGAGAGAAGAATAGAGGCAAACGCGAGGGAAAGAACGAGAGTCCACACCATCAGCGCAGCATTTGACACCTTGAGACGTGCCGTTCCAGCCTATTCGAACAATCAAAAACTCTCGAAGCTCTCGGTACTCAGGATCGCGTGCAGTTACATCATGACCCTGAGTAACATCGCGAATACACCTGAGGGCGAACCAACCACGAGTGCTTCACTCGGTGCCTGCGTTGATCTCGTCTCCAGGACAATACAGACAGAGGGAAAGCTCCGAAAGAAGAAGGACGAATGAGCTATCGACTCAACTGGCTTTACGTGGGTTTATGGAAAACCCGGTGATTTTTTTTTCTTTTTTTACTTTTTTTCGTCAGAACTCGCGGTCGATCTGCGGGGAAAATTTGCGAACTAATTCGAAACACGGAACTGGTGTCCTAATCGTATTTTTTGTTCGGATCAATTTTTTTTTAACAAAATTTTCTGAGAATTCGATGGTTTTAAGGGGGACATTTGGTAATCGATCGATGCTCAATACTGCGCTCCTCATGGGATAATTTTCTTTTTTGTTCGTTCAAGCTTCCGATCTCTGTCTTGATATTATTAGGATCACGAGGAAAGTCTGATGGGAAGAGAGATATTTTTTGGAGGACCTAATGTTTCTAGAATTTGTACATATAGTTATAGGAGCGATGCACCACGAGGAAAATTAGAATTAGGAACAATTCTTCCTCCGACTATGACAATAAAATATCGATTTCTTGAAATGTATCGAAACAAATCGAACTGCATCGATTTTCAAACAATCGTTAACGACACCGCGTCGCATTTTCTCTTTTTTAAATATATGCGATCGAGCGGATGCTAATTGTGCCACAGATTTGTGCGAATATTGATCATTTAAGCGGATAAAATAAAAATCGTTATGCTTCCAGCCATTGGCCGACTGAATGCCAAGTACAAAAGGTCTGACTTGCTCCTCCGTGTATGTGTGTTTATGCCGCTTGTACAATCGAGCCTCGCAAGCCTTGTAAATAAAATGGAAAAATGTTTGAAAAAATACAATACTTCATAGTGATAAAAATTGAAAAAAAAAAAAAAAACAAATATTAAGGAGCTTCGTGAGATCGGGTAGTGCGTTGAAAAAGTGTGAACGAAAAGAGAATAAGAATAATGAGAAAGAAAAAATCTCCATACAATTTAATTCACCATTATTATTGTAACGTCGAGTTTAATAATAATTGTAACTGCGGAGAATTATGACAGATATAAATATATTAAATATTATTATTATTATTATTATTATTATTATTATTATTAATATTATATTGTATAAAAAATTGAGAACGAGATCGACGCTCGAATCTCGGACTCTGTGTCCTGCATGTACCTTTTTACGAGACAGGGTAAAAAAAGAATTTCCCTCTCTCGATCGTTCAATATTTCATTCTTCTTTGAATTTGTCAAAGTTCAGAATAAACATTAAAGTGATTCCAAAAAAGAGATTTGTGAACTTTGCGTTTTTTTCATCTCATTTTGATACGTGACGAACATCCCCACTCTCAACCTTTTGTCTCGTCCAACTTTTGCAGTCTTCACCACGGTGGGGGTCAATGGACGGCTGAAAAAAAAGAAACGCTAAGCCTTATCGCTCAATTTACACGAGGCAACGACATAACTACAGGTGGAAATATGCGAATTTACTGAAGTGCCATTTCATAAGTACAATTGGATCGCGAAAAATTACACACAATTTTTTTTAAGTCGTAAAAAATGATCAATTAATGATTTACGTTGAAACAAAAATTATTTGCGGTACGTGTGGACTTGAAATTGACGTTTTTTTTATATTTACGATAAATCGTTCGATATTAACTGATATTCAATTGATTACAAACATTGATACTTGTGTATTTTATCTTGTGCGAAGATTCGAGCTTTTTTTTTGTGCCATGACAAAAAAAACATCGTAAAATTCAACATTTTACATAACTTTTTGTTTAAATTGACAAATTCACCAATTAATTCACTAAGAATAAATGAATAAATAATTATAAATACAGGAAGCACTGAACGTAACAGTAAAATCGGATTAAAAAATTCACCTACCTGGTATAAACTTAGTGCACACGAAATTCAAATGTATTCTAATGAGAATGATGACCCGTCGAGTTCGCGAAGTGTCATTAACGCAACGATTTACGTCTGCTATTATCGAGTCTCTAAAAAGGATGGAACGAGCGAATTTTCATTAACTATTCAATCGTTTGGCAACTAAATAAATTTAATACCACTATAATCGAATTTAATCGATTGTCATCGATTTTATTTGTCTCGCGATACAAGGACGTTGTTTCGCACTGAAATGAGGATCAATCTATGCACTGATTCACCCGTGCAAATCGCAATATAAAAACCGGGGATGATCGACAAAGCAAGCGAGGTGGAAAAAAAAAATACTTGCTGCGTGTTCGTCGATCGTAATCCTCGAGATCGCTGTCCTCGTTTCAGGGCGATTTAACGACCCCGCGAAAATGCGCTTTGCTGACCGTAGCCCGGGTCGTTCGCACGACGAATTCCAATGTGCTGCCTCTCGACCATCCACAAAACGTCAGCAACCAGCGCATATAAGTATACATACATACTTAATACCTTCATACGTATATATCTATATATTATACACATAAATATAATAACACGATTTTCATGGCGAAAATATCAAGAACCTCGTGGATTCTCCTGGACTATCGCTTGACGATGCCATTATTGTGAATATCCAAAGACAACCACTCGAATATTTCGTGTTTCACATTTGTATATCCATATATGGTCCATTCGAGGCGGAATTATAAAATTCTAAATGTTTTAGAATTTGAATGAACGATTTTTTATATTCGTTAAAGTTTCAAAAACTTACACGCCCATTTCTTGTAAATTTTGTGAAAAATATATAAAAAATATAAATATTACTTGTTGGAAATGTTGATTCGAGTTCGTTGAGGACTTGTGAATTTTTATATTCGATCCGATTGAATTATTTTTTTGTAGGAGAGCTGTCGGTTAATTTTGAGTCATATAAAAAAAAAACTTTTTTTTCAGATGACAGTGAAACAAATTGAAAATTTGTTGTGAAATGTCAATTGTAATTTTTATGTGATTAAAATAGTGTTGCGTTATGTTTGTGGGATTGAGTTACTACTAGTGTCATTTTTTGTGAATTTCATCATTTTTTATCGTAAAAAGTTTCTTGAGAATGATTCAACATCGAGTCCCTCTTTTTTCATGATTTTGCCTGGATTCACTGATATATTTAATAGATACATAATACGTGCATAAAAAAAGAACGAACGAGGGAATTTGAGAAAGTAATAAAATCGTTTATTGGAAGCTTCGCATCGGGAGAACCATTTTCACGATCCTGAATTCGTTGCTGCACATTCCTTCGGAACGATTTAATTTTTTATCACCCAATTAAAAGCCTAACGATAACGATAACTTTTTTATTTTCGCTACCGAACAAATTTCTACGTTTTTTTGTTCTCTGTCTCTATCACTAATGAATTAAATTAGAGTTCCCATTTTTTTTACCACGTTGCTGAAAAGTGGATAAATTTATCCACGAAAAAAACTCAACATCTTTATTTATTGCCTTGCAGCGAACAAAATACCTTGCTGTGTACTGGAATTATCTAATGCTCCATCGAGTCTATTAAAAATTATTAAGTTTTTTCTGTATTGGCCTCGACCTACTCAACAGTTGCAATCACTATTTATCAAAGATAAAAAGATAGGATATTCATGCATAATTATTTAGGAAGCATTGTAGTTTTTATTATTAACAATGTAAAAAAGGATCGTACATAATGCATCATCGATAAATCAAGGCCCAACTTTTTTACTAAAGCTCTTAAAAGAAATTTCGTTTTTTCGAAACAAGAGAAAGTGAACAGATAATGAAATTTAAAAAAATCTTACTTGTATTATAAAACTCCTTGGTTAGCCCAGCTCGGCAAAAAAATTTCAATGGGAAGACGCGATTACTTTTCAAATAAACATTAAATATTGATTCAAACATTTAGAAGGCAAAACTGTCTATGAATTCGAGTGATCGCGATTCGCTAATACGATTCTCAAACTGTTTGACTCGAGACAGCAAAAAAAAGAATGAGATAATTTTGACGTGAACGTGAGAAGGAAATTTCCAAAGTCCTTCGATGCACTTTTTCGAGGTCGTCTTCGAGGACTCCACTAAAAAATCATGGCGACAGAAAAAAGAATGAGATTTATGGGAGAGAAAAATCAAAGAATCTTCGATCTCCCGAAGAGCAGTAAGTATAATCGAAGTAGGATCGCGCTTTCATTCTCCAGCATTAACATTCGAATAATAATAATCAATAGGAGAAACATTCACGATTATTATTGTCTCTTGTCGAGATATAGATATTGCAATTAGTAACCACTTAACTTTATCGTAATGCGAGGAATTAAAACCACGACGGAATTCTCTCGAGTGATCTGTACTTCGTGATAAGACTTCTCGTATAGGACACTTCACGTCGATTAACCCTCAGCATATTGCAAATTTATTTTTCCTCAAGATCCATGTATATTCAAAGACGTCTACGAATTTATTCGATTTTTTTTCTTAATTTATTTCTCCGCAAAAAATGTTTGACATGCTTCAAAATATTTCCAGCTAGTAAATTTATTGAGTCAATTTCTCAGTTTTTTGGACATTGTGTCAAACGTTAAAAAAAAATTGAAGGCTATTCTCTTTTTGGGCACCCAATCAATTTTATAAAAAAAAAAAATTGCAACTTATTCGTGCAATTTAAATAGGATGAGGAAAATTTTGAAGATTTCGCATGAAATGCCATATGCAAATAGATCTTCTATGGAAGAATGGCTATTTTCTCGTCACAGTAGAAACGTGGAAAAAAGAAAAAAGCGCCAGACCTCCCAGACCGAGAACGATCGTAACGGCCTTATAAAATTCAATATAAAACTGAGTGTAATAATATAGACTATTATCGTTAACGTTCTCTCTGTCGTTCTCCGCTAAATAGCGATTGTAGACATTGATCTAATTGGAAGTTTACACGCAAACGTGCGGTAGTGTCGTGGAGAATTAACGAAAGTGCAATTTACAAATTTCTCGCTCGTGTGTTTCCCGTATACGAGTTGCTGTTCGCGTGGCATTTGCATGTGCAATCGAGACTAGATCGTGGCAAAATGAGCGTGTCGATGACCAAAGTACTTCCAGCCAAAGTGAGAGGCCGAAAGGATCAAAAGAACGATTAACGCCTCGTAAAATTCACGATTTTCATTAAGTTGAATTCTTATCGCAATTAACTTTTTCTATAAATAACAATCTCGATTAACCGGAACACTTTCAGATACTCACGCGATTTAAATACTCTCAATTTTTTTTTTCAACATCAAATTTTTTAATTACAATCCTAACGATTTTTCGATTTTTTAATTTTTTCACTAAACGCATTCGTTTCTTTTAGTCATTGTCAAAACAGATTTAAGTTCACAATTTATTTTCACACTGAATTCAGTGAAATAACTCATAAAGAAAATAAACCTCATTACCATTTATTAGTGCAAAATTATCTCTTTGCATTGGAAGAAGGTTGAAAGATGCTGAAAAAAATTTAATTGCTGAAAAAAGCGAGTTTCTGGTCGTCATCTCGTGTCCAAAGACGCCGACAATCCAGTGGCCGCCCACGAGAATAATAAAGCAGTGGTGGAGAAAAGCAAACAGTTGCAAAAGATACCGGCGCCAATATACGTATCTCTGAATCACTTGGAACTATATATGTCTACTGTACAATCCAAGACATAATCGTCTCATTAATTCATTAATTAAACATATGACGATAAGCGTCCAATCGTTGATTCTCAAACATGCACCGTAATTATTCAAGATAGTATTTATATATTAACTATATCTATATATAACCCTGAACGTTCGGAACTATTTTTATGTTTTTAAATAAATTAAAGTACATGAATTTCGATATTTTTATAATTCTTTAATTGTACACATATTAGTTATTTATATTTTTACAAAAATCGTTCTCAAGCTATTATTAACACGCCTTAATGATAAAATTTCATCAACTTCTTCGCAGCTAATCCATTAAAACAAATCAATAAAAATTGATGGCTCTCGTAAAGTTAAATCCTATAAACTGACATCGAAGCCAGCTGTTGGTCGAACTCTCGTTTTTTTGTTCCCTCCCGTTTTTTTACGAGCTCCATTGGATTACTACGATAAATACGAGCTCAATTCAACCATTGAGCCCGCTGTAATATACGCGGATATAGAGTTGTCGCTAAAAATAATGCCGGGCGTAAAAAAGTCGTTGATCGAACAATTGGATTATGATCGTCGTCGATAGGGGACAACGAAATATATGAGGTTTTTCGGATGCAGTCGTTTTTTTTATTGGCAGCTTTAAATTTTGGTGAGAGATGCTTCTGATTTTTTGGAAAATTGTTTACTGAATTTTGATCGTAAAATGTGGAAAAACTTTCCGTTTTCAATGAAATGGTTTGGGGATCATTTTGGCGACTACAACGAATTGCTTTCGTGGCGTTAAACCTCGATATTCAATTGATTTATTTCCATAAAGTAGTCAATGACCTTTATACTGAAATTCGATAAAAATGCTCGTTGTAAATTGATTTATAAAAAAAAACGAGTTAGCAGAAATTTTCAACTTCGATTGCCCCATATACGAAGCCTGTCGACGAAGTAGCACCTCGTAATTCATGGTCGATGAGGGTCAAATTGTCGTTGTGCTACAATATTAACTAGAGTACATTTGATCGTAGTTGCCATATGAAAAATATAGCAATTATTTCGTCAAAATATCTGTGCAACTTCAATTTAATATCCGTCTGTAAATATGGATGTAAAGCTGGCATGAAAATAACCGAGTGGAAATTACCTCGCGGACATTTGTCTCGGTTGTGTTTGCTCCGGGCCATCTGGACGAGTTGTATATTTTTATTGTTTTAGTGCACGGCATGTACGCATATATGTGTATTTATACATACAGAATAAACTAGTAGCATGGGGGGGTGGAGTTGTACTTCCGCGCGTGAGGTCTGTTCGCCGATGAGCCGTAACACGTACGTATATGCAGGAGTAAATATATATCTACGTATATACACATCTATATTTACATATGTATAAAACTGAAGGTTCGAGGCTAACATACAGATGGTGGAAGCTGCAAGCTCGTATACGCGACTACATAAAATACAGGCTATCCCAAAAATCACTCCCAAACTCTCGAAAACAATAAGATTGCAAGATTGCGAAAAGAAAAGTCCTTATCCATATTTCTCTCCGACGTACCAGTGAAGAGAAATTAATTAAACGGTGAAAGCCATTCCGCTGCGTTGATAAGGAAAAGTGGGCGTGGCGAGCAGTGATAAAGCTTAGAAGCCTATCCACTGCGCTAGCGTAGGTGGGGCGCGCTTCCCCCGCTTTATGCTTCTTCTCAGGTCACTCCGGATTGGCTATAACTAATTGTTTAATAATTCATCAATGAGTCTTCTGAGAAAAAAATGGCTCAAGACTTTTCTCTTCAGAATTTTCCGATCTATATGTCATGAGACTTTGAACACGACTTTTGGGATACTCTGTACAATATCCGGATATGCAAATATAGGCAGCTAAAATGAGAGAGATCGGTGAAAGATGTAAAGAGGAAGAGAGGTAGAGAGAGAGAGAGAGAGAGAGAGAGAGAGAGAGAGAGAGCACTTGAAATGTTCCCTCAGCTGAACGGCTGCTGTGGTTTTCGCACGCAACCTCGTCTCGTGTGCCTAGCGCGATCTCCTAACTGGGAAGGGTAGTACATAAATCCCAACTCTGTAGAGTACCGGTACTCTTGTATTTATTCTCTCCTTCTCTCTTCCTCTTTCGCTTCTCCTTGTTTTCTCACTATGGTTGTACTACGCCAAACACGTTACTACCACTATAAACACCTCTCTCGCGAAACTAAATCATCGTCATGCCTCGGACACTCTCTGGCTTTTACTCACCTTCTCTCTCTCTCTCTCTTACTCTTTCCATATCCTTTCCCCTCTTTATCTCACGCTCTCGTTCTCTTTCGCTCGGTCCATGTGCTTTACTCTCGAACCGATTATGTTCCACGCTCGACACGAGAACCAGAAACCGTTCTTAAACGACCACGGGATGAGTCAAGACTTGGTCTATATTGCCATGTGTGAACCATTACTAATTAAACATTCCAACTTTGCTTGCTCATGATACTTTTACGCTTTTTTCAGATCTCAATGGACCTGCTTTAATTACAATGTACTGTGATCAATGGCAAAAAAAAGTTAATTAGAACCTTGTAATGATGGATTAAATAAGGAACGTTTATTTTAATTGTGCGTATTATGTTAACCACATTATAATTAATATACATTGTAGTTAAGTAATTGACAAATCGATCATTTCATCAATATCTATTTTAATTATCATTGCTGCATTCGTGATACAATTATTAGTTGTTTTGATTGCAAATTCTGATTCGGCGATATGAAAATTATCCAAATTTTTTGTTTGAATCTTCTAGATATTTCACGTAGTCTTATCCAATGATAATTGTCACAGAATAATGATGTGACAGAAATAAAATCAAGTGTAGAAAAATATTTGACGAGAGGTGAAAGCGATAAATTGAAAATGTAATCACATAAATTCGACATTATCACGTTGAAAACCGAAGTTTTTTTTCTCTTCTTTATCTCTATCTCTGTCATTTAAGCAGCCACCATCGATTTTATTATTGAATCGGTATGCTTGTTCACAGCCAACTGAAAGGAGCAAAGAGGCAACAAAAAATGAAAAAGGCCAACTTTGGCAGCTGTTTAGCATAAAGGCAAATTGCCTAAAAATATAATGACTTTCGGGCTCTTCTTCGCAGCGTAACCATGGGTTGTTTTTTCTCTCTTTTGCGCTTTTTATTCTCTATCCCACCTTTTCGGTCTTATTCCAAGAGACTCCCTGTGGCAGGTGGCAATGACGTCTCGTCGTGTATGTGCTTCGTATCTATAGCTGCTGATATAGCTAAATTCGTTACGTATAATTTTTTCATACCTCGACCAAAAAAAAATAAAAAGTTGAAAAAAATACACGTGGGAGCGAGTGAAACTTTTGCATTATTATTTCCGGAAGTCAAGCAGCGTTAGAAAAAATATGTAACGTATAAAAAATTTATAAAGAAAAAAGTTATATTTCGTAAAAAAAAATGAAATTGGATGAATCAATTTTTCGAAAAAAATGTAAGCGGAGAATTCGACAAGATGAGTCAATTTTACGATCGATTTTTTTATCACTGGAGATAATGAATAATGTGAATTTTTTCTCATCATTTACAATTGTTGCTAATGTACGTATATGTCGAGGTCACTTTCACTATTTCAACGTTGTCGTAATTCGTCGTCGTGCGTCAATTAGACAGATGTACCAAGAGAGGATGACAAACGCGAGCAGATGCGTGCTCACGAGCAGATAACAAAACTAAAACTCGATCTTCTCGCTCTTTCCCCTTTCCCTTCCTCTCTTCTTTCATTTATTTATTTTTAAACTCCAACAACTCATCGCACTTATGCGAGTTTCTTTCGCTCTCACATTTCTTATGATTTTCTCAACCTACTCGCAATCATTTCTTTTTCTAACTCATTTTTTTCCAATTCTTTTTAAATCGGCATATGTATTTTTTTTGTATCGATGTATCGGTGCATTTAACTTTTGGGATAGCGAGAGTTTGGCTCGTGTATGCGAGCACAGCTTGCAATGTTTCCCAACAAGCAACGTTATCAGATTTGCTATAACAAAAAGAAAGACCGAGAGAGAGAGAGAGAGAGAAAGGAGGAAAAAGTTCGAGAGACACAGAGAGATGAAAGAAAGAACGAAGGTAAAGAAGGCACGTTAGCCTGCTCCCTTAATGAGCCGAGTCCCCTTAAATCGCCGGTCAACCATTTTGCGAAATATTAACGAGGGTGCCCGAGCGAGCAAAATCTCTTCATTCCTTTTTTTTTCGTTCAGCCCCTTTATACATTATGTAATTCTGTCCATTTCTCGGTCTGTCTCGTTCCGTCGTTCCACATATTCAGTGTGACTGCTCATGCATATCGCCTGTCGAAATAAAAATATGGAAGAATGATGAAAACGTTAAAAATCTCGAGATCTTGTCTGACCAGAGTTCACCATTTCTACTTACAAAAAACTTTCTCTGAACTAATCGATTTACGAGCACTAAATATGCATCGATATCTTTAATTAAATATCATGATTTTCCTATCAATTATCCACGATATTTCTTACCGATACACAAACTATTAATGATTTTTTTATTATCGAAAAAAAATATAAACGAAGATAATTTTTTTACTGATTGTAACCGAGCCAATATTTTGCTAAAGTCTGTTACAATTTGTTGTTTTTTTATATATAACTACTTTTATCGAGAACTCTTATCTGTATTAATTAAGGTTGATTAACGAGGCGAGGTAGGACGAAGGGAAAAAATTTCAGGACTCTACAGCAGTCAATTTCCTATATACCTTCGCCACTCTCGAACCCTTTTAATTTCTTTTCTCATTCCTTTTTCTTCGTCTCCTCTTTTCTCGGCGAGAGAAACCTTCCCTCCCCCTCTCCTCCTTCTCCTTTTGCATATCCCATCCTCATCGTCTCTTCTTCTTTTCTATCCCATTTTTTTCACTGCTTCTTTTGCTCCCGATCCGACTCTGGCGCGCATTCTCGTCGATAAAACTGACTCTTCCAATTAGCAAAGCCGAGAAGGCCTCCGCTGCTGTTTCGCTCTTGATCGCCCAGCTTGCTCACATTCGACCTGATATTCTTGAAACTCAAGTAGGACATAGGGGACTATGTTAATTAACACATATTATGTTACATATAACTCATATATATTATATTAATATCGTTATATAAATAATTTATAATTAATACAATTTATATTCAACTCATTCGATTGTTGCAGTTTTTTGTCGTTCAGGTTTGCAATAAAGAGTGATAAATAATACTATTAATGTTTGTAACATTTAATTAGTATTAATGCTTCTTAAAAATATATTATTATAAATGATACATCATTTATTATATGAAATATCCTAAATAACAGTTTCCATTTGAATAAAATTCAAAAACTTTTTATTTCATTTGATTTGATTAATTATTTTGATCCACCGAATAATTAGATGTACATAATAATATGTCTGAGCATAAAATTAACCAAAAAAATGTGATTTCAAGTTGCCAAATAACCTCCTCGTTATTTTTTCACCTAGTGAAATAAAAAATAAAAGAAAAAAAAACATTGTAACCCTTATCAATTATTTTATCTTGACGAAATTCCCCGGAACGAATTACTCTGGATTCTCGCTCAAGTTCCCATCGTTCCCAACTGCATAAGAATGAGAGAGTCAGTGCGATGTTTTTTCATTATTATTTTCTTGCACTCGGGGACATTTTGATCTGTCTCTTTCTCTCAACGCGTACTGGACGAGAGTATTTATGTTAAGTATTATATACACAAAGCAAGATCAAGAAAATGTTGAGGTTCATGTCGAGCTTGGCGCACCTGACGTATTAGCAAAGCGACGATCTCTCTTCCAAGAGCATCGCGACTTTTGGTGACGTCGACTTTTTGCAATACTATGAAGGCTTCAACCAAAGAGAACACAATCTTCTCTCTCTCTCTCTCTCTCTCTCTCTCTCTCTCTCTCTCTCTCTCTCTCTCTCTTTCTCTCTCTCTTTCATTCTGTTCGCTGGTGCGTTTCGAATACCAATGTCCCCGTAAAACACACTGAAGAGATCGAACAGTCCGGTAAGTCGATGAAATGGCATACTTGACTTTAAGGCAGCCCGAAAAATTTCTCACGAAATTTTTCTTCTTGTTCCTCTTTCATTTCCTTGGGGTTTCTCATGATTCGCTGACTCAAACTCCATCGTTCAAACCACTACATATATATATACATATTTTTATATACATAAAATACTTCGTGCATTTTTTTTTTTTATTATTTCTCAAAGTCTCAATACTTTTATGCTTTGATGCACGATTCGTTGTGAATTCTTATCAGTTTCGCATATGTTATCACTTCTTACAACTAAAACTATCTCTCCTTTATTCATGGTAAAAAAGTTGTCAGCATCCTTCGTTCGATATTATTGAAAAAGATGTGTAAGAAAAACGATCATAGTCAGCAGAGATTTTTTCAAATTTAATCGCAGAAAAAGGAATGACTGGAGAATTCAATGAATCTTTTGAAAAATATGACACACTTCAAATTTTCTCATATATTCTTAATAACGTTTTGAAGTATCGTTCCCATTCATATTAATTAATATCATAAACAAGTATCATCAATGAGTTACAGAAAAAAATTTCGAGCGAAGAGATAAAATCTTATTTGGCAGGGATCGATAGTCGAGTGCTCCATGATCGACGAGATAATCTCTTTTCTTGATTGCATCAGATGCTTCCACAGGATGAATGTTATAAATATATATATTATATGTATGTCTAATATTATGCGAATCGCTCAGGAGGGAATTCGAGCAGCGAAACGACGTGTGCAAAAGGATAAAGGCCCGGACCAAGAATCACCTTGCCAAAGGTGTGTACATGTATGTGTATGTGTGTGGTCAGCGAAAAGAAGATGAGCTCAAAGGAGGAACTCTCTTGAGAACCATCAACGACCAGCACCTGCACTTTTTATCTCTCTCCTTCCTTCTCACTCTCGCAATTTGAGTCTCCACGCAATTTTTGTTTTTCGACATTTTTTCCATCCCCACCTCTTTCGCTCTTTTTGAATCGCCTCGTTGCAACGTGTGCATGCGCCACGCTCGTGGTCCAATTAACAACGCTAATTTCGTGGCGATGCATACATCCAACATACTGCGATATAGAAGTATAAAAAAAAAAACATTTTTCAAGACCCTCGTGATTGGGATCGCGCTCATGGTACATCGAACCGCCAAGTCTCTCTCTCTCTCTCTCTCTCTCTCTCTCTCTCTCTCTCTCTCTCTCTCTCTCTCTCTCTCTCTCACTCACTCTCTTTTGCTCCCTCTTATCGGTTTGGCTGCATCGAATCTTTTCAACAGATCCCACGTGCAACGTACGATTATCCTTTGCCCAAAAGTTTATACGAGATAAAGAAAAAAGTATAGATAGCAATGAAGAAAAAAGATGGACAGAAATGTTCGGAAAAATTGTCTCTTTGATAAAAGTTCGATCAACCATCGAGTAAACATACTGGTCCGAATGGTAAATGCACCAAATTCAAAATATGCTCAAATATTTCTGATCATTATAATTTTGGCAATAAGGAGCAAGGATTTTTTTTTTTAATCAGTAACAAAATACACGAAAGGAACTGTGCTCTTTTATCTGCAAAAAAAATAGATATAGAATTCCTCAGAATTTAATAATAAATATTTCGATAGATAGAAAATGATGGATGCAAATATGTAAACATTAATTTTCGAAATCTCCCATTGCAAAATTTGCGATCTACAAAACTTTACTGTTGATCGTAAACGTGTCTTTGAAATTCTCGTAGCACACACGAACGTTTAAAGATCGTGCGTAAAATCTTTTCTCATCCCTCGTCATCGTCTACTTTATAGCGACAAAATGCAGCCCTTCGCGATCTACCTTGAAAAAAAAAAAAAACTTTCTCATGGGATTTATCGACCCGAATCCTTTTTTCGTTTGCGCGCGATATCAGGCCGTTGAGATCCACGCGGAATCGCAAACCTTTGAGAGGAATGATGAGAGGATGCAGAGCACACTTTGCTCTGGAATTTCGTCATTGGAATTGTATATATTTGCTACACTATCCCATCCTTTTGCCGAAGATGAGAGAGGGCGCTTGCTCCCTACGCGACCTGAATTTTATATTACACGAACCTTTGCAAAATAACCTTTTTTTTATCGCATTCTCCCTACATAAATTTCAAGCTTTTAAATTTAAAAAAAAAAATTACTTTATTACAATATACATTTCGAAATAAGTTTTTTATGAATTCTCAATGGAATCTATTTATATATATTGAAATATAGAATTGCAAAATCCTACAATTAGCTAACAGTAAATAATTTGAAAAAAAAAAAATCAAATGGAAAAATTGATTTTTACTTTTTCAAAAATGTAAAACCGAACGTGTCAAAGCATTTGATTACAAAATTGAATGAGAAAATCGATGTTGACTGGGAGCAAAAAATTCCTCACTCAATTTCACGCAACCCTTTTCCCAGTAAATAAAAAAATTCTGCTTCATCAAAGTTCATTTTGTGACAAAATATTTCCGTTTACATAAATAATGAATATGTATTACGCGATTTTTGCGAAATCTCATAGCACTGCCTTATATCGATTGTTTTGGAAGTCATTACGTTCTTATATACAAAATTCTATAGTTTTGTATATACGTATACAAGTGACAAAA
This sequence comes from Rhimphoctona megacephalus, assembly GCA_963989365.1. NCBI lineage: Eukaryota > Metazoa > Arthropoda > Insecta > Hymenoptera > Ichneumonidae > Rhimphoctona > Rhimphoctona megacephalus. The sequence goes on from OZ022422.1 coordinate 21,729,197, forward strand.
AACAAAGAAACGAGAATTTGGTATAACGAGAGAGGAGGAGATCGTGTGCGAGGAGTTTTCTCACGGATCACGGTGCGTAATAAGCTGCTGCTGGGTTTCAAGCAAACGCGAGAGCGAACGTGACCCAATTAACAGCATGTCCGGTGAACGATTATCCTCTCTGGGCCTTAAATGTCCTGCTGCCGTTACTACTTCGTCGTCCCCTTCGGCTAAATTGTACGAGGACTTTTATTTTACCCGGGCGTGCCCGAGCACCCGCACATTTCATATATATAAATATATATGTACTGTCGATTATTTCACCCACGAATATTCGCTCTCTCTTTCCCTTTCGATTACGACCCATAACGGTAGTGCGTATTGCAAAGCCTCAATTGCCCCCCAAGCAATTGATTTATGGCACTCGTTGTGTAATTAAAAATCTTACTCGGAATCGAAACGATCGAAATGTAACAACCGTTTTTTTTGTCTTTATTGACTGTAGAACTATGAAAAGAGCTTGTTTGGGTTGTAAAAAAATTCCTACAGATATGGCCGTTTAAGGGGGACCCCGGTGAAATTTTTAAATCGTTGAGGTCTTTTCCAATTATGCTAAAGCTTTAGGTGAGTGTTTGTAGTATCTTAAAACTAAGAAATAACCGCAAGAACTGCTCCGCCAAACCGTATTTCCGGTCCCGAATGAGAAAATACGAAAAAATCAATCAAAAGTGCCTAGATTTTTGTTGTTGACAATCGCAGATTCTTTCACACATTTTTGTAAGTATTATCAACAAAAATAATTATTAATTTTATCATCCAACCATTTTTCACAGAATTACAATTTTTTTCGTCGATTTTTTTATTTCTTTTGTTTTTAAATATCTTATACTCCAAAGAGCATCGATTGCTCAAAAGCAATCGATTCTCTTTGGGTATAGGGGAAGGCCGGGCAAAGAGGAACACCCGGGCAAAGCGGAACACCCCCCCGAAAAAAGTGAAATTTCTATTTTCAGTGGAAAACTGAAAAATTCGATCATTCGATAATAAAAAGTAGTATTCACTGAAACGACTGATATTTCTAACATAAAAATTAAAATATATTTATTAATAAAAAAATGAATATTCAACGAAAATTTGTATGATCAAAAATTTATTTTGCTGCAAAACGGAGATGTGAATATTTCACTAGTATAAGAACATTACTAACGGTGCTGTAAACATGTTTGAAAATTATTAATTGTTCATTAGACTGATGCAAAATGTTTTATTTTTTTTATTTTCTTGCTCGTGCTCGTGTTTTCTTTGGATATGAAAGGAAAAAAAATCTGTTTAAAAATGAGCTCAATACGGCTCAATATTTAGAGGTGACTCTCTTGACTTTTATTGATGTTTTAATTTTTTTTATGTTTTATTTTAACTTTCTTGCTCCCTTTCGTACATGTTTTTTTTAGATATTGATGAAAAACAAGGTCTGTTAAAAAATAAGCTCAATTGCTCTATTTTCAGAGGTGTCTCACCCAACTTTTATTTTTATTTTTTCAATCGCACGATTTTTAGATTTTTTATTTTCGGGCAAAAAGGTTTTCCTTTAGAGATTGATCGTATAAAAATTCTGGCGAAAAAAATTATCTTAATTCGTCAATTTTCACAGGTGTCTGTATCGACTGTAATATGATTATTTGATGCCATTTTTGAAACTATTTTATGGGCATCCTCCCACAAAATCTATTGAAAAACACAACATTTTTTTGAATTTTTGTCATAAAAAAAATACACGACATATTCCGTCATCATCTTTACAACGCCAAAAAAAAAAAAATACGTAACTCGAGAGACGACGACTCGACAAATCTGACGTAAAAGTACCAAGAAAAAAGTTGAACCATTTGAGGATGGTTATCGCAAAAAGAAGCATAAACGAAAAAAAATTTCCACAATTTTTAACAATGGTTTAAAAATAGAGTTGCGAAAATCCCGGACTTTTTACGTTCGTTTGTTTATAAAAAAAATTGATGAACAAAAATTAATTATTTGGGACAGAGCTATAGCGAGACTAATGACAGGGAGAATATCGAAGAAAAAAATCGATTACTTCAAAAAATTTGATGGGAGGGTACCCTCAAATGAAATTATTATGAGTAAATAAATAAATAAATAAAAGTCATAATGGGCATCTCCAAAATCTTAAGAATTAAGCTCATTTGTTAACGGGACTGTTATTTCAGCAATACTGGTAGAAAACAGGTTAGGTCGCACGAAAATTATTTATAATTATTTTTCAACAGAATTTTTCTTTCATCGATATCGAAAGAAAACATGAGAGGAAGCAAAGAAGTTAAAAAAATGGTGTTTTTAAATAAAAAATATTTCTAAACAATTAAAACATCAATAAAAGTCGAAAGAGTCGCCTCTAAATATTGAGCAATTGAGCTCATTTTTTATCAGAGATTTTTTTCATCAATATCCAAAGAAGACACGAGTAGGAGCAAGAAGATAAAAAAAAAACATTTTGCATCAGTCTAATGAACAATTAATAATATTCAAACATGTTTACAGCATTGTTAGTAGTTTTCTTATGCTCGTCAGACATTCACATCTCCATTTTGCAGCAAAAGAAATGTTTGTTCAAACAAATTTTCGTTGAATATTTATTTTTTTATTAATAAATATATTTTCATTTTTATGTTAGAAATATCAGTCGTTTCAGTGAATGTTACTTTTTCAACGCATGTCCCGAGTCAAATGATCGAATTCTTCAGTTTTCCACTGAAAAAAGAAATTTCACTTTTTTCGGGGGGATGTTCCGCTTTGCCCGGGTGTTCCACTTTGCCCGGCCCTCCCCTACCTAGATTGAAAATTATCTGCTTCTCATATTAAGGAGGGGGCGACCAGGGGCGAAGGGGGATTGGAAAGGGAACGAATATGTATATCGAAAAAAGTCATTACCAATTTCCAAAAAATCAAATTCTATAAATGTAAATCTAAAAAATCCAATTGAATATTAACATTACGGAATTGTCACGTGATGAATAACTTACACGAACGAATTAACAATATATAACCATAATAATTAAATATTATTGATTTAAACAACGAGATATGTAGTGTGATAATAGTGACAAACGATATTAGTTTGAAGTGGTTCAAATTTGAAAATGAATATTTGAAAACAATGATAAGAATTAATCGAACTCAAAAGATTCAATTGACTATAAAAGCAAAATTCATTAACTGTAGAATATTATATTTGAAACAAAAAAATGTTCAAATAAACGAAAAAAAAATTGTAATTCTGCGAAAAATGGTTGGATGATAAAACGGATACTTATTTTTGTTCATAATACTTACCAAAATGTGTCAAAAAATGTGGGATTGTCAACGACAATAATTTAGGCAGTTCAATCATTTTTTCATGTTTTCTCGTTCTGGACTGGAAATACAGTTCAGCGAGACGGTTCTTACAGTTATTTCTTGGTTTTTAAATAGTAGAAACACTCACCCGAAGATTTAGTATAATCGGGAAAGACCATGACGATTTGGAAATTTCACCGAAATCCCCCCTTAAATTTTAGCAACCGAACGTTAATATTGAAACGAGATACGGAGATTTTTTAAATAGTGTTCAAAATGCTCCCATTTTTGGATCATTCATATTTGTACACAAAAGCTTTGAAAGAGTGGAACATTAAATTGTTGTCTAAAAGTGAATCTAAAAATTTGGAACAGCGTCGATAAATTCGACGATTTGATTCGAGCAAATGCAACACTATATTAAGGCGGTCAAAATGATTAACCTGATAAATATCGTACGAATCGCCCTTTTTTTTCATTCGAAATGCGAATTTAAGGATAAACTTGAAAAATGGGAGTAAATAATCGCGAACGAGACTGATACGAGCAATAAATTGAATAACATAGCGATGTTCACGAGACGTTTGGAATGAATTTCCGGAAATTGGATAGTTCGATCCCACGCTATAAAAAAATGGCTGCTTCCTATCGATCGATCGGAGCAGAAGCCGGTCGTGAGACTTTCACTGGAAATGCCAACTGCTTGTGATGAGAGGAGAAAAACTTTTGGAGCAGCAGCTTTTTCCCGATGACGACGAGAGATCGACCCGATTCCGGATCGCGCGGTTGCCCAAAATGGTTTTCCAGCTCGACACATGTCTCTGCCACTTGTATCTGTATAATTTTATGTCAATGTTTTAATGTCAAAAAGTCATCTCGTGTGTGTACTTATAAACACAAACTCGACGTCCTTTTCATATTAAATCATTCGATATGTATATGCGTGTTCATGTGGATCAAAGTGGTTTTATAAGAGGGAATCCTCTTTGCACATAAACGTACGTAAATGTACACAGTGTGCGTTTACGTTTGATGATCGCGGAGGCTCTTGAATCGAGCGCACCTGCTCCGGGTGCGGCTATCAATGAGCATCTACCTCTCCTCTCTCTCTCTCTCTCTCTCTCTCTCTCTCTCTCTCTCTTCATTCTGCTTCTGATCATGCTTAACGATCGTGGGGAAGGCAACTCGCATCAGCCGCGAACAAGTCGACAGCCTAGTGACACCCGTGACACTTAATTACCCCAAGAATTTCTCTCGTCCATTTTGCCACAGCAGGGTACGTCAATGATATGCCTCGTTTCCTCTTTTTTTTTTATTATTCATTTATGTACACAGTGCGTCTTTTAATTACGTAGTAAATTAATGGAATCGAGTCTACTTGAGCAGGAAAAGAGACGCAAAAAATGGACCTTAAATAAATACCTTGATCATTCATTAACAGACATTTTTCTCGGGAGCATTATTTTTTTTAATTAAGAAATTAAATTTCATGACGATCCGGTTATATTAAAGTGATTTCATTGAATTCACGAGAAATAATAAGAGCATAAAATTTCAGATTCGAATTGAAATGAAATTTTCTTTTTGATTTCTCATGCCGAAAAAAATCGGCCTCAAATGAATACTTAAATTATTTTTCAATTCCACATTTTATCGTCAGGGTTATTATTTTTAAATAAAGAAATTAAATATTAAACGTTTGTGATTATTTTATAAACATTATTTTGAGCTGAAGAGAAATAATAATGACGTTTTCTCGCGCGTATAAATTCAAATTACATTTCATACTTTCCTCAAATATGTAATTTCCTCGGTACTTCGCAACGGCCTCTCAATAATTTTGCATAAGCAGTTTGTCTCCGTAAGCTGTACACGCAATTCATTTTTTTGTAATTGTTATTTTTATTTCTTAGTGCTGGCCGAATTACTGCCGTGACTGACCATATCACGCTCATTTTTTTTTTTTTTTCAACTAATCAGGCCAAGAGTTAACCACGCGAGCAGCTGGCCGAAAGTTCCGAAAAAGCCGCAAGACGATGCACGCAATCATTTTTGCGACTCGGCTATTTTTTTGCCATTTTAATATCTTGCTTGATTTACTCGTAAAAAACATTAAAATTACCCATTTTCTTTTGATTAAAACATTAATTACAAATTGCTTTCCAGGAAATTGATCCACTCTAAAATTCGCGTAAAAACAGAAATAAAGTAAGGTCGAAGTAAAAAATGCTTTCCCCTTTTCTGGGTTTCGAGTCCTCGAATCAGGAACTCTCCCTTTTGGGTAATGTCGTGCCCGTGCGGAAACGCGTGTAATTTCTACATATGAGCTCGTTACGCGGTTTAACGCCAAAAACATGCAAAGAAAGTGCGAGAGAAACGTGAGAGCTCAAGAAGGGCAAAATACACATATGCATACGCGTATATATTTATTGAATACTTTGGCAAAAGCCCTGAAGTGCATTCACGGCAGTAGTATAACTAGGGGGATTCTGGCTCAAATGGAGGCGAGGGGTATGCGGTGCGGGGGCGGAGCCCCTGCGCCGTATGCCCCTCGCCTCGACTTGATCCAGAATGCCTCCTAGCTCTTCTACTACACTCCCCTCCCCTGCCCTCGCCACGACCCGGCAGTAGGCCCAGAGGGGAACGAGGTGTGTGGAAGAGAGATGGTTCGAAGCATAGTGAGTGGGAGAGAGAGAGAGAGAGAGAGAGAGAGAGAGAGAGAGAGGGAGCGAGACAACTAGATGGGAAGATAAGGGAGTGTGAGAGAGCAAGTATGAAAAATAGATGTATGCTTGGAGGAGCATTTTAAACAATATCATTTAAAAAACAATTTCATTTCCAAAATTGATCTCGAGATGGATAGATGTGCGAGTATGTATGCAATCCACCCATCGAAAGACCCCTGGACATTGACGAAAAATGAACTCGAATCGATTCCCAAGGCTTTGCTTTTAAAATATTTTAGCTACTGTATAACGTCATTGTGGGATCGTTTACCAGAGTATTTATGGTGTGATAGTGAGATACAATCATATCATGAGTGTGATGATCATTTTAATCCATCGTGGTAGGAAACGCATATTGACGCCGTTGGACCTATACGTCGAGATTGTGAAAAGTGTTTTGAAATGGAAGAATTGGTGAATATATGCAATTCGACGTACGAAGAATCCTCGAGAAATTACGCGAGAGGAGCCAGAAATTATATCACCAACGGCGATTAAAAAATATTTCAGTGACTACACAGATATTCTGTGGGAGCGTTTACCCGAATATTATAAATCTGACGGTGAAATTAAATTATTCCGTCGATGCACTGGACATTGGAATACATCATCGATGGAAGATCACATTGACGGTCCGACACCGCTACGTCGAAATTGTAGAAAATATCGAGAGAGTGAAGAACGTGTTTGAGCCTGTTCCGGGGTGCACGTGTCTACAGACAAGGTTGGAAAAATGCTAATGTAATGTCAGAGTTTCACTCGTTCCAAGGAAAAGTAAAAAAAAAAAAAATGTTATTTAGTATAAGAAGTCTTTACAACCATTGTAAGATGTTTGAGCGTTATACGAGATTGAGAGATTAAGAGAGTTTGAGAGTTTAAGAAATTTGAAGAGTTTGAGAGTTTGAGAGAATTTGAGAGCGTTTAAAAGTTTGAGAGTTTGAGAGCTTAGATTTGGAGAGTTTAAGAGTTTGAGACTTTGAGAGTTTAGATTTTGAGAGTTTGAGAATTTGAGATAGTGTGTGAGTTCGAGACAGTTTGAGAATTTGAGAGTTTGAGAGCTTCCCAGCAAATACAACTTGTATAATTTTCGTAACATTGATGTAAAAATTACAAATTTATATAAAGTTTACATAATAGTTACGAAAATAATCCAAGTGTGTTTGCTGGGTTGAGAGATTTTGAGTATTTGAGAGAATTTAAGAGTTTGAGTTTCAAAATTTAAAAGTTCGAGAGTTATGAGAGTTTAAGAGTTTGACAATTTGAGAGAGTTTTAGGGTTCAAGACAGCTTGAGAATTTGAGAGTTTGAGAGTTTGAGCATTTGAGAGAGTTTGAGAGAGTTTGAGCGTTCAAGACAGTTTGAGAATTTGAGAGTTTGAGAGTTTGAGAGTTTGAGAATTTGAGAGAGTTTGAGAACGTTTTAAGAGAGTTTGAGAGAGTTTGAGGGTTCGAGAAACTTTGAGAATTTGAAAATTTGAGAGAGTCTGAGAGTTCGAGACAGTTTGCGAGAATTGGAGAGTTTGAGAGATTTTATGAATTTGAGAGTTTGAAATTTAAAAGTTTGAGAGTTTGGGAGTTTTAAGATAGTTTGAGAGTTTGAACGTTTGAGTTTGAGAGTTTGAAAAGTTAAAAGTTAAAAGTTTATGAATTTGAGAGTTTAAGACAGTTTGAGAGAGTTTGAAAGTTTGAGAGTTTGAAAAGATAAAAGTTAAAAGTTTCAGAGTTTGAGAGCTTGAAAGGTTGAGAGTTAGATAGTCAGAGAGTGTTTAAAAGTATAAGAGTTTGAGATTTTGAGAGTTTGAGAAAGTATGAAAGTTTGAGAGTTTGAGTGTTTGAGAGAGTTTAAGAGTATGCGAGTTTAAGAGTTTGAAAGTTTGAGAGCTGGAGAGAGTTTGAAAGAGTTTAAGAGATAGAGAGTTTGAGATAGTTTGAGAATTTGTGAGTTTAAGAGAGTTTAACAGGTCAAAAGTTTGAGAGTTTTGAGAGAGTTCAAGAGTTTAAGAGTTTGATAGTTTGAGAGAGTTTGAGAGGTTGAGAGTTTGAGAGTGTGAGAGTTTGAGAGAGTTGAAAGTTTGAGAGTTTGAGCGTTTGAGAGTTTGAGACAGTTTGAGAGTTTGAGACAGTTTGAGAATACGACAGTTTGACCGTTAGAAATAGTTTGAGAGTTTGAGAGAGTTCAAGAGTTCAAGAGTTTGAGAGTTTGAGAGAGTTCAAGAGTTCAAGAGTTTGAGAGTGTGAGAGTTTGAAAGTTTGAAAGTTTGAGAGTTTGAGAGCTTGAGAGTTCGAGACAATTTGAGAATTTGAGAGAGTTTCAGAGTTCGAGACAGTCTGACAATTTGAGAATTTGAGAGAGTTTGAGAGTGGGAGCGGGATGTTATCCATATGGTAACATGTCATAGAGTAATGCATACTGATTTTGTTGTATATTCAAAATTCATGTTACCATATGGATAACATCCCGCTCCCACTCACTTCCAACCATCTCTGTCCTACATACCCGGCTCCCTTCTGGGTCTCTGGCCCAGGGCAAGGAGTATGCGGAGAGGGCAGTTTAGCCAATAATTGGATTTAATCAGAGGAATCCTTATTCGAAAATGCATCTTTTTAAAATGTAGAAATGTCCGAAACACTCGAAGGTCTTGCTTGCATGGTCTCAGAGTATTCATATCTTTCCCTGATGGGAAACAATTTCTTCAAGATATAGTGAAGAAGAAGATTTAATCCGGAAAACTAACAAAACATCGTACAAATTGGCAACGCGGCGAGGAAAATTTTTTCATCAATCTATTCCAGCTCATTCTTCTAATCTTTCATTCGCCAATTTTGAAAACTTAAAAAATATGAGAAAAAAGTTACACGTTTTTCATGAATTGATGGGAAGATCATCTATAGTCTGGACAATGTCGCATATAACGAGCTAATACAGCCTGTTGCCACAAACCTCCCAATAACCGCTGGAAAGCCTATTGTAGTTATCACTTTCATGTTTGCGGACAATGGGAAGGGAGGAAAACATTTCTCCACGAATTTCCAAAAACGCATACACCATTAAAATTTGCTAGAATATATTCACACTCTTCAAGCTTCACCATTCCTGAGGACACCATATCGATAATCCCTTTTTATCGGAGGAATCCTTGTTTGATAATACATGTTTTCTCAAAATGTAGAAATAGACATATTCGAAACACTTGAAGATCATATCCTGCTTGCATAATCCCAGAGTATTCATATCTTTACCTAACAATCAGGTGGAAAAAAATATTTTCTGCATGATATAATGGAGAAGGTTTTATCTGGAAGACACACAAAAAAAAAAAAAATCCATCATGAAATTCGAAAAACGCGTTGAGAAAAAAATTTTTCGTCGGTCTATTCACATACGTGCAACTGAAAATACGCAAGAAAGAAAATTAACATCCTGTACTTTGAAAATTACCCGACCGACATGCTTTTGGGACCTTACCCAAAGGTAAAAATTATCGGGATCATCAATCCGGAGGAAGTGTGTCTACACATTCACGAAGAAGATGGAATATTGGAGAGAATACTCGACGCGATCAACGTTATACGACCAGATGACAAAGAGGTCCATACACTTCTTGAAGAGGAAATTTATCCGGGGAAGGCCGTGTTATATCGAGAGGATGATAACACACACTATCGTGCGATAATTATAAAAAATCTCGATACGGATATTTTGGTCTGGCTAGGGGACTATGGGCGGGAGACTCTGATAAAGCAGGACGAGTTGTTTACTGCATCCCGATGGACATTTGGGATGGCGTACCAGGCAATAGTGTGCGGGATTCAGGGCATCGGACCGATTAGGAGGAAGTACAGCGAAAAACACGCTGAGATCGTTCGCACTTTTGTAGACGACGTCACGTGGACGCTGGAATTAGAAGTGAAAGAGACAAATACCGATACGATATGGGGAAAGCTCCACTTAAATACCAATCACCCAGCAACACGGATAAATTACGTGGAAATGATGTGTAGGCTATTCGCATGCCGCAAGTCAGAAACAGCAAGATCGTTTCAATTCCAAGCACCTGACCCATTGTTATGCAGCAAATACGAACACGTTGCAACATTTGAGAATTTTTCACATGAAGAATTGATACCAACAACAGCCTCCTCAATCCAACAAAGCTGGGCCTCAAACGACGAGGGCATGCCGCCAAGCGAGGTAGAAGAAGAAGAGGAAGTCGAACCGACCCAATCCCCAGAAGAAATCCACTTTTTAACAACATGGGGAGTCATCGAGGCCCAAATCTCCGACGAAGAAGAAGAGTCCGATGGATATGCGTTGGGTGGTTCATACTAAAGAAAACAAACTGTAAATAGATAAATGAAGAAAAAAATGAGGATAAAAAAGAAAAAAGTTGTCGAATATTTTTTTATTTACAAAGTGTGCGAAGATATAGAATTCAATTTTTTTTTTTTATTGCATGAGTAAAAGCGAAGAAAAATACAAAAAGAAAAAAATTACAAATTGATATATTAAAATCATAGAAATCAATAAGATAAGAAAAATACAAAGTACACAAAATTATAGAAACTAAGAAAACAAGCAGAAAGAGCAAAGGCATTTAAGAATAACAAGCGAGCAAAAGGATTTTCCTCGTCCTCACGGCGTTGTGTGCTCGACTGGGACGTAAGCTAGAGGATTGAGGTTATAAAAATATCAACGAGTCGTTTTTCACATTTTTTCTTTTTCCTTTATTGTCTATAAATCATCTTTACTTATCCAACTATTGTGTGTATTATCGAAACCGAGCCATTTCACAAGCAGCTGATTGCCACGCTTCCTCACCACTTTTCAATATGGTAAATATCGGGGTATTTAATATTGAGTAGCTCATGTTTATAGAAACCACCGGCAATGGTTTCATCACGATGATCTTTCAGATGATATGTTACAGGATTAGTTTTTCTTACTCGATAGATTGTAAATATTTTCGTTGTTCAGTTTGGTGTATATAACACTTCTCAAATACATTTCTGAATTTACTTTCGGAAGAGTTAACAAATCAATAGAAATTTACCGAAGCATACAGGTTCAAGTATGTGGGTTTCTATTATAGGCTTTATCATGTTTTACGAAATCTGCAAATAATGTTGAAATTGTTCCTCTCATTGAAGTTGTGTGATAACGAATTATTATTCCACGACTCGGATCTCCCAAATATGTTGAAACCTTCAACAGATATTCAAACATATTCAATCTTCCCACAAAAATTAAAACCCTAAAAAGAAAAACTTTCAACCCTACCAAAAAGTGATCAAATTAAGGAGTCATGACAAATTTACAAATCCAATACTTGCAAAAAAAAAAAAATGTATTTCAAGACTTCACAAAATTACTGCTACATATTTCACGAAAGTTTTCCTTCCTTCCTTATTTCAGAGTATCTTTAAAAAATTATGAAATACATTCCATTTATCTAATTATCGTCTTATAACGTGAAAAAAAAAAATTATGTCATGATTCTAAAGTATATAGGTTCAAGTACGTGGGTTTTATAGGCTTTATTATATTATTATATAATAGTATTATAGGCTTTATCATGTTTTATAAAATCTGCAAATAATGTTGAAATCGTTCCTCTCATTGAAGTTGTGTAATAACGAGTCATTATTCCACGACTCAGATCTCCCAAATGTGTTCAAGCCTTCCACAGATATTCAAACATATTCAATCCTCCCACAAAATTAAAACCCTGAAAAAAAAAACCTTCAACCCTACCAAAAAAAAAAAAAAAAAAAGTGATCAAATTAATGTGTCGCGACAAAATTTACAAATCCAATCCTTGCAAAAGAAAACATATATATTTATATTTCAAGACTTCACAAAGTTACTATTGCATATTTCACGAAAGTTTTAGAAACCTTCCTTATTTTAGATTATCTTAAAAATAAGATGATATACATTCCAATTATCTAATTAACGTCTTATAACATGAAATAATATCATGATTCTAGAGTATAAGAATTTCGAAATTGGAAAACATCGTTTGATTTACAAATGTTCACTAAGCCAATTGAGATCTTTATTCAGGCTCAAGTCGCGACCAGTGGTATGCTGCAGCGGGGGCTCCGCCCTCCCACCACATCATACCCCTGGTCGCGACTTGAGCCTGAATAAAGATCTCAATTGGCTTAGTGAACATTTGTAAATCAAACGATGTTTTCCAATTTCGAAATTCTTATACTCTAGAATCATGATATTATTTCATGTTATAAGACGTTAATTAGATAATTGGAATGTATATCATCTTATTTTTAAGATAATCTAAAATAAGGAAGGTTTCTAAAACTTTCGTGAAATATGCAATAGTAACTTTGTGAAGTCTTGAAATATAAATATATATGTTTTCTTTTGCAAGGATTGGATTTGTAAATTTTGTCGCGACACATTAATTTGATCACTTTTTTTTTTTTTTTTTTTGGTAGGGTTGAAGGTTTTTTTTTTCAGGGTTTTAATTTTGTGGGAGGATTGAATATGTTTGAATATCTGTGGAAGGCTTGAACACATTTGGGAGATCTGAGTCGTGGAATAATGACTCGTTATTACACAACTTCAATGAGAGGAACGATTTCAACATTATTTGCAGATTTTATAAAACATGATAAAGCCTATAATACTATTATATAATAATATAATAAAGCCTATAAAACCCACGTACTTGAACCTATATACTTTAGAATCATGACATAATTTTTTTTTTTCACGTTATAAGACGATAATTAGATAAATGGAATGTATTTCATAATTTTTTAAAGATACTCTGAAATAAGGAAGGAAGGAAAACTTTCGTGAAATATGTAGCAGTAATTTTGTGAAGTCTTGAAATACATTTTTTTTTTTTTGCAAGTATTGGATTTGTAAATTTGTCATGACTCCTTAATTTGATCACTTTTTGGTAGGGTTGAAAGTTTTTCTTTTTAGGGTTTTAATTTTTGTGGGAAGATTGAATATGTTTGAATATCTGTTGAAGGTTTCAACATATTTGGGAGATCCGAGTCGTGGAATAATAATTCGTTATCACACAACTTCAATGAGAGGAACAATTTCAACATTATTTGCAGATTTCGTAAAACATGATAAAGCCTATAATAGAAACCCACATACTTGAACCTGTATGCTTCGGTAAATTTCTATTGATTTGTTAACTCTTCCGAAAGTAAATTCAGAAATGTATTTGAGAAGTGTTATATACACCAAACTGAACAACGAAAATATTTACAATCTATCGAGTAAGAAAAACTAATCCTGTAACATATCATCTGAAAGATCATCGTGATGAAACCATTGCCGGTGGTTTCTATAAACATGAGCTACTCAATATTAAATACCCCGATATTTACCATATTGAAAAGTGGTGAGGAAGCGTGGCAATCAGCTGCTTGTGAAATGGCTCGGTTTCGATAATACACACAATAGTTGGATAAGTAAAGATGATTTATAGACAATAAAGGAAAAAGAAAAAATGTGAAAAACGACTCGTTGATATTTTTATAACCTCAATCCTCTAGCTTACGTCCCAGTCGAGCACACAACGCCGTGAGGACGAGGAAAATCCTTTTGCTCGCTTGTTATTCTTAAATGCCTTTGCTCTTTCTGCTTGTTTTCTTAGTTTCTATAATTTTGTGTACTTTGTATTTTTCTTATCTTATTGATTTCTATGATTTTAATATATCAATTTGTAATTTTTTTCTTTTTGTATTTTTCTTCGCTTTTACTCATGCAATAAAAAAAAAAAATTGAATTCTATATCTTCGCACACTTTGTAAATAAAAAAATATTCGACAACTTTTTTCTTTTTTATCCTCATTTTTTTCTTCATTTATCTATTTACAGTTTGTTTTCTTTAGTATGAACCACCCAACGCATATCCATCGGACTCTTCTTCTTCGTCGGAGATTTGGGCCTCGATGACTCCCCATGTTGTTAAAAAGTGGATTTCTTCTGGGGATTGGGTCGGTTCGACTTCCTCTTCTTCTTCTACCTCGCTTGGCGGCATGCCCTCGTCGTTTGAGGCCCAGCTTTGTTGGATTGAGGAGGCTGTTGTTGGTATCAATTCTTCATGTGAAAAATTCTCAAATGTTGCAACGTGTTCGTATTTGCTGCATAACAATGGGTCAGGTGCTTGGAATTGAAACGATCTTGCTGTTTCTGACTTGCGGCATGCGAATAGCCTACACATCATTTCCACGTAATTTATCCGTGTTGCTGGGTGATTGGTATTTAAGTGGAGCTTTCCCCATATCGTATCGGTATTTGTCTCTTTCACTTCTAATTCCAGCGTCCACGTGACGTCGTCTACAAAAGTGCGAACGATCTCAGCGTGTTTTTCGCTGTACTTCCTCCTAATCGGTCCGATGCCCTGAATCCCGCACACTATTGCCTGGTACGCCATCCCAAATGTCCATCGGGATGCAGTAAACAACTCGTCCTGCTTTATCAGAGTCTCCCGCCCATAGTCCCCTAGCCAGACCAAAATATCCGTATCGAGATTTTTTATAATTATCGCACGATAGTGTGTGTTATCATCCTCTCGATATAACACGGCCTTCCCCGGATAAATTTCCTCTTCAAGAAGTGTATGGACCTCTTTGTCATCTGGTCGTATAACGTTGATCGCGTCGAGTATTCTCTCCAATATTCCATCTTCTTCGTGAATGTGTAGACACACTTCCTCCGGATTGATGATCCCGATAATTTTTACCTTTGGGTAAGGTCCCAAAAGCATGTCGGTCGGGTAATTTTCAAAGTACAGGATGTTAATTTTCTTTCTTGCGTATTTTCAGTTGCACGTATGTGAATAGACCGACGAAAAATTTTTTTCTCAACGCGTTTTTCGAATTTCATGATGGATTTTTTTTTTTTTTGTGTGTCTTCCAGATAAAACCTTCTCCATTATATCATGCAGAAAATATTTTTTTCCACCTGATTGTTAGGTAAAGATATGAATACTCTGGGATTATGCAAGCAGGATATGATCTTCAAGTGTTTCGAATATGTCTATTTCTACATTTTGAGAAAACATGTATTATCAAACAAGGATTCCTCCGATAAAAAGGGATTATCGATATGGTGTCCTCAGGAATGGTGAAGCTTGAAGAGTGTGAATATATTCTAGCAAATTTTAATGGTGTATGCGTTTTTGGAAATTCGTGGAGAAATGTTTTCCTCCCTTCCCATTGTCCGCAAACATGAAAGTGATAACTACAATAGGCTTTCCAGCGGTTATTGGGAGGTTTGTGGCAACAGGCTGTATTAGCTCGTTATATGCGACATTGTCCAGACTATAGATGATCTTCCCATCAATTCATGAAAAACGTGTAACTTTTTTCTCATATTTTTTAAGTTTTCAAAATTGGCGAATGAAAGATTAGAAGAATGAGCTGGAATAGATTGATGAAAAAATTTTCCTCGCCGCGTTGCCAATTTGTACGATGTTTTGTTAGTTTTCCGGATTAAATCTTCTTCTTCACTATATCTTGAAGAAATTGTTTCCCATCAGGGAAAGATATGAATACTCTGAGACCATGCAAGCAAGACCTTCGAGTGTTTCGGACATTTCTACATTTTAAAAAGATGCATTTTCGAATAAGGATTCCTCTGATTAAATCCAATTATTGGCTAAACTGCCCTCTCCGCATACTCCTTGCCCTGGGCCAGAGACCCAGAAGGGAGCCGGGTATGTAGGACAGAGATGGTTGGAAGTGAGTGGGAGCGGGATGTTATCCATATGGTAACATGAATTTTGAATATACAACAAAATCAGTATGCATTACTCTATGACATGTTACCATATGGATAACATCCCGCTCCCACTCTCAAACTCTCTCAAATTCTCAAATTGTCAGACTGTCTCGAACTCTGAAACTCTCTCAAATTCTCAAATTGTCTCGAACTCTCAAGCTCTCAAACTCTCAAACTTTCAAACTTTCAAACTCTCACACTCTCAAACTCTTGAACTCTTGAACTCTCTCAAACTCTCAAACTCTTGAACTCTTGAACTCTCTCAAACTCTCAAACTATTTCTAACGGTCAAACTGTCGTATTCTCAAACTGTCTCAAACTCTCAAACTGTCTCAAACTCTCAAACGCTCAAACTCTCAAACTTTCAACTCTCTCAAACTCTCACACTCTCAAACTCTCAACCTCTCAAACTCTCTCAAACTATCAAACTCTTAAACTCTTGAACTCTCTCAAAACTCTCAAACTTTTGACCTGTTAAACTCTCTTAAACTCACAAATTCTCAAACTATCTCAAACTCTCTATCTCTTAAACTCTTTCAAACTCTCTCCAGCTCTCAAACTTTCAAACTCTTAAACTCGCATACTCTTAAACTCTCTCAAACACTCAAACTCTCAAACTTTCATACTTTCTCAAACTCTCAAAATCTCAAACTCTTATACTTTTAAACACTCTCTGACTATCTAACTCTCAACCTTTCAAGCTCTCAAACTCTGAAACTTTTAACTTTTATCTTTTCAAACTCTCAAACTTTCAAACTCTCTCAAACTGTCTTAAACTCTCAAATTCATAAACTTTTAACTTTTAACTTTTCAAACTCTCAAACTCAAACGTTCAAACTCTCAAACTATCTTAAAACTCCCAAACTCTCAAACTTTTAAATTTCAAACTCTCAAATTCATAAAATCTCTCAAACTCTCCAATTCTCGCAAACTGTCTCGAACTCTCAGACTCTCTCAAATTTTCAAATTCTCAAAGTTTCTCGAACCCTCAAACTCTCTCAAACTCTCTTAAAACGTTCTCAAACTCTCTCAAATTCTCAAACTCTCAAACTCTCAAACTCTCAAATTCTCAAACTGTCTTGAACGCTCAAACTCTCTCAAACTCTCTCAAATGCTCAAACTCTCAAACTCTCAAATTCTCAAGCTGTCTTGAACCCTAAAACTCTCTCAAATTGTCAAACTCTTAAACTCTCATAACTCTCGAACTTTTAAATTTTGAAACTCAAACTCTTAAATTCTCTCAAATACTCAAAATCTCTCAACCCAGCAAACACACTTGGATTATTTTCGTAACTATTATGTAAACTTTATATAAATTTGTAATTTTTACATCAATGTTACGAAAATTATACAAGTTGTATTTGCTGGGAAGCTCTCAAACTCTCAAATTCTCAAACTGTCTCGAACTCACACACTATCTCAAATTCTCAAACTCTCAAAATCTAAACTCTCAAAGTCTCAAACTCTTAAACTCTCCAAATCTAAGCTCTCAAACTCTCAAACTTTTAAACGCTCTCAAATTCTCTCAAACTCTCAAACTCTTCAAATTTCTTAAACTCTCAAACTCTCTTAATCTCTCAATCTCGTATAACGCTCAAACATCTTACAATGGTTGTAAAGACTTCTTATACTAAATAACATTTTTTTTTTTTTTACTTTTCCTTGGAACGAGTGAAACTCTGACATTACATTAGCATTTTTCCAACCTTGTCTGTAGACACGTGCACCCCGGAACAGGCTCAAACACGTTCTTCACTCTCTCGATATTTTCTACAATTTCGACGTAGCGGTGTCGGACCGTCAATGTGATCTTCCATCGATGATGTATTCCAATGTCCAGTGCATCGACGGAATAATTTAATTTCACCGTCAGATTTATAATATTCGGGTAAACGCTCCCACAGAATATCTGTGTAGTCACTGAAATATTTTTTAATCGCCGTTGGTGATATAATTTCTGGCTCCTCTCGCGTAATTTCTCGAGGATTCTTCGTACGTCGAATTGCATATATTCACCAATTCTTCCATTTCAAAACACTTTTCACAATCTCGACGTATAGGTCCAACGGCGTCAATATGCGTTTCCTACCACGATGGATTAAAATGATCATCACACTCATGATATGATTGTATCTCACTATCACACCATAAATACTCTGGTAAACGATCCCACAATGACGTTATACAGTAGCTAAAATATTTTAAAAGCAAAGCCTTGGGAATCGATTCGAGTTCATTTTTCGTCAATGTCCAGGGGTCTTTCGATGGGTGGATTGCATACATACTCGCACATCTATCCATCTCGAGATCAATTTTGGAAATGAAATTGTTTTTTAAATGATATTGTTTAAAATGCTCCTCCAAGCATACATCTATTTTTCATACTTGCTCTCTCACACTCCCTTATCTTCCCATCTAGTTGTCTCGCTCCCTCTCTCTCTCTCTCTCTCTCTCTCTCTCTCTCTCTCTCCCACTCACTATGCTTCGAACCATCTCTCTTCCACACACCTCGTTCCCCTCTGGGCCTACTGCCGGGTCGTGGCGAGGGCAGGGGAGGGGAGTGTAGTAGAAGAGCTAGGAGGCATTCTGGATCAAGTCGAGGCGAGGGGCATACGGCGCAGGGGCTCCGCCCCCGCACCGCATACCCCTCGCCTCCATTTGAGCCAGAATCCCCCTAGTTATACTACTCACGGCCGCACAAGTTCGATGAAACGTCTCGTCTTTTCTCTCTGACGGTTCTTCGTCGCGTTCTCTTGTGTCGTCGTGTCTAAAGGGCGCATCACCTGCTGAATCGCACGAGAAGGAACGCAGGTGCACACGCACTTACATGCCCATACACATAAACACACTTGGTACCTTTTATAAGCATTACTTAAATTTTGACGGTTACATAGCCAGAATAAGAATCCGCGTTTTGGTAGCGTGGCTGGAGTGAACCAATTTTCAGTGGAGAAATACCCACCGCATCGTATGAATGATGCATTTGTAGGTTAGATTAAAAATCTTATCAGATCCAATTGGCTCGTAGGGTTAGAATAAAAGACGAAAAAGGATGCAATCACTTGCATTCGTTTTGTTCAATGCTACTCTTCAAATGTAGCCCTGATTTGATCGGATAGGATCGATCAGTTGCGAGGGACAAAAGAAAGAAAATGCGAGGTGGACACGCAGCGTTCGAACTGACACCTGTTTCACTCTGCGTGTCGTATACGCAATTTGCCGGGGGCTCTCTCGGCTTTGCCATTCGATGAGCCATTCCGGATTACTTGAGCTTGCCTCTGATCAACGCAACGCCAGACAAAAATATCTTTGGCAACGCCTTCCACTCCTCTCTATAAATCATTTTCGGGTTGGTAAAAAAATTTGAAAAAATAAATAAAAGAGTGACTGCACGCCCGGTCCTTTCGCGCTCTCTGCGTGATCCTTCCCTCTTACCCCCTCCTCCTTCGCCTCTCATATTTCTCCGAGCGTTTATTTTTTCATTTCACTTTCTCGTTCTACCTTTATTATTGCCGAATCCCGAATCGAATGTGTCATTAGTCCCGCGTCGAATCTGTCATTATAGCTACGAGGCCCTGAGCGTGCAACCTTTCGTGCAAACTCTTCCTTCTTCTGCAACGCCAAATTGCACAGCCGGTGTGTGCATTCATATATATAAATATATATACATATATATGTACATTTCGTTACAGACAATATTGCTCACGCCAAAAACGATTCGGGCTTATTGAACAGAGGCTTCTTCTGTTTTTTCCTGAACCCAGTATATCTATATAAACCTCAAAACTCTTGGTCGACAATTGCAGTCGTAATTCAATGCTACTAAAGCAGATTTCTATTGATATCCCAAATCAATTAAAGAATCTTAATTAATTGTTTTACTTGTTAATTGTTTTTGTTGTAATACGATGTTTGGAAGCTTCCATTTAATTGCTTCTTTCCTGTACAACTGTGAAGCATTTTTTTTCATATTTCCTTAAATTCATCATGAATTCTATCGTAAAATTTACTCCACAATATCTTTCGAGCATAAACCTATATAAATACCCATATAGATGTTCTCCATCCCCGCATATAATGACGTTCATGATGGCGTGTCAGTGGCTCGATGATGCGCGGGAGGTCATCAAATAGGAGACAAAGAGGAGGATTATGCAAGAGAGAGAGAGAGAGAGAGAGAGAGAGAGAGAGAGAGAGAGAGAGAGAGACAGACAGAGAGAAAGAGAGAGATGTTCAGCATGCTAGGACCATGTAATGATGATCCGGAGAAGGGTCCATCGGAACCAAAAGCTCGTTACAGGCTCCCCTGGGTTCTCGAGAGCCATGCACACGTCGAATCCACCGCGTCATGGTCGCGTCGTGATTCGAAGCAGAGCTCTCTATATTCTCTTTGTTCATGCCACATCAGCCGAGTCTCTCCCCCTTCCAGCCATTCCGCCCTCCTTCCACACCCGAATTTATACCGGTACAAGCGAATATCGTAGTCGCTGGTGGACCTATAGACACAAATGCATTATATCTCCATGTACCAGCACACAATATGCTAATTCATGAATATAACAACGTTGCGTAATTTACATGCAAACAAATTGCTGTTCCCGATTCTCCATCTCTCATCTCACTCCCGTTCTCTCTTCCTCTTTCACGACGAGGTAAATGTCCTTGTCACATATATATGTGTATCTGTACGTGTTCCTTCACGCCCGAGCTTCGCTCGATGTCGTCGCGATAAATCCTCGATATCATCGCGATCATCACATTCCTCGATAATGATGACGATTCCGCGTTACATCGATTCAACGTGGAAACTCCGTTACAGTCTGCCTGATTATCAAAGAGTACGAACCAACGATCCAAAGCATTTCCTGGATCTTTCAAACGTGCGTAAGCCTTCGGGAATACATCGAATTTTTCTTATATCCTCTGACGTTCACCCTTGAGTATATAAAATCAGTGGAATGAATCACATGTGAAATTGTCGAGTTTTTCGCAATTGAAGGATTAACGGAAAAATGACGATTGACTGAATCATGTTTTAGCGTGATCATTTATTTCTTCAGCGATTTATGGGCTTCCATTTAACTTACGAAAGTGAGTTCGCTGATGTGTACGAAAATCATTTCCCTCAAGTGAGGGTTGAACTTTTTTTTTTGCCTCGAAAAACGATCACCCTAATGTCCGTCGTAGACTGACGCGTGCGAGTGCCTACCCTCGCTCATCCGGTTCCGGCCCTGAAGCCATTTCCGGCGGGCACGCGACCTTAGCACAGAAGGTCTCTTCAACTTAGGACTACACTGTCCCAATGTCGTCTATCTTTCTCTAGTCTTCAATGAATGGACCCTCGTTGTTCGCCGGCTTGTCATTCTCTTCTACATCGTAAAACTCTTCCCTCATCGTAATAAAACGTTGAGATCTATCCCAGAGTCAACCGTCAGCATCCCCTCGATATCAAAACGAAATATATGTATACATAGTTGGATAGAGTGGTAAAAGACTAGCCATATTCTGAAAAACGAGTTCTCATTATTCTACTGACATTCAAGACTTGCCAAAGTAATGCATCGAGGGAGAATCCCGCATTGAGTCAACCCCCACTGCGATCAAAAATCATTTTTTTCCGTTAGACTCGTCCGAGCAATTCATTCCCCATGAATTCTTGTCCATCTCTTTTCATCGTTAAAGTTTTCATCTCTTTCCTCAGCAGTATGTAAAGATTTGCATAACAATCGAAATAGTTTCCGAGAATGCGTTCGAATCCAAAGTCCTTTTGGACTCCCGATGGCCTTTTCCTCTGGACCGCAAAATCCTCCAGCCGTATAGTAGCCATCGTCGGAGACCTTTATTTATCTCCTCCCTTGGCGCAATTCCAATGACCACTCGCAGCAGCAGACTCGACCATTTCCACGCGCCTTTACATATACGTATATATATACATAAAACGTTACATTCGAGTTTATCGCGTCAATGGCTTCGCACAGCAGCAAAAGTATCGCTCGTTGAAGATCCTCCCAGAGAAAAAGCGCACATAAACTTGTTCCTGTATCTATGAAGTCCTTTATACAGCTGGTGTGCTGCTTCCTATACTCGTATACAACGATTCCAGCTTCTTTCTTTCATAGGAACGGTCACTTTGCCACTTTGCCTCGACTTTTGCCTCGTTCAAAACTTCTTCTTCTTTTTCTTATTCTTCTTCTTTTTCTTTCATCTATCCCTCGTTTTGCCATCTATAATCCACGATTCTATTACCGTTTACTCGTAGGATCGTTCCCACGTTTCTGACCAACGGTTCAAACCTTCTATCGACATCGTTATCATTTTTTTTTGTTTCGTCTCCTCGTCGATCCAATCCTTTCGTATCGTTTACGCGTTCTTTAACTGTACTTGTTCCCGTATATCTCCAGTCGAATGAAGACTTCATCAGTGAGATGGAAGTTAATTGCCAACAACATTCAACATTTGCCATAATTACAGCACAATCGTCGACAACTTCACCCTTTTTTTATTCTTTTGTACTGATTGAAGGACCTGACGATGTCATCAAAGCGTCAATGTCGTTTTTTCGATCCTCCCCAAGGCTATTACGATTGTTTGAAATCCACCCCACAAGCACACATCTAAGGTGACGAATGGGAGACGGAGAAATATTTCAGTCGAGCGTTCGTAATTGAAACACGAGGTCGAACTTTGATCGAGGGATGAATACAGTGATTTTAACTCGCCAAAATTTTCTTCACCTTCGTTTGCCACCCATTGTCCTGTTGATCTTTGTGAAACGGTACTTACGGAGAAACAGAAATACTTCAAACTCACTACGAGGACTGTTGCTCGAAAAACTTGATGAAATATAAGGAGGTTCTTTTTCTCAGACAATCGACGTCGTGTTTTTTTCTTGTAAATTTCTCTATGGCCAAGCAACAGAACTGCAATCGTTTAATATCAATCGATGTGAGATTTAACAATTGCCAAGTTGTCGCCGATTGATCGTAGGCAAGCTTATCGTTCGATAAAGGCGTTTCCAATCACACCACGATTCTCTGTTTCGCATAATTTCATTTTAATCATAAGGGTCTTGGCTCTCGGAGACTCGGTCGTTTGAAAGGTTTTTGTGGTGAATTCAAAGAATCATTCGATGTGAACCTGATGCCTTGATGGACCATCGCGAACAGAAGGCACAACGACGAATAAAACATGGAAAGAGAGAGAGAGAGAGAGAGAGAGAGAGAGAGAGAGAGAGAGAGAGAGAGAGAGAGAGATGAAAGGCGAGAGGCTGAGGTGTGTTGCGGCACGGCCATAAAGCAAGATTAATGAGGCGAAATGCACTTTGGTGCGAAGGAAAACGAGAGAGGGAAGGAGGGAAAGAGAGAAGGTGAAACAAGAAGACCGCCAGTCGAAGGTTGGAGGTCTTCACGTCTGTTAGATGGAACTAGCTGGTGTAGCAATGGTCTAGAACACGATATGGGTACGACCCGTTGGCGCCAGCAGTTGACTGACCAGTCTATCCTTCTTCTTCGCTCTTCTTCTTTTTTATAGTTCGTCTTGCGGCACGATCCCATAGATGATTCTTCGCAGCATCTCGGGACGTCTCTCCCACTATTATTCCCGTGAACCAGTCGCGCTAGGAAAGCGTGTAAAGCTTGGGTTTATTTATCTCCCGGGAGCCTGGTGAGGACCTCTCGCGAAGAAAGAAGAGAAAATAAAAAAATAAAAGAAACAACGAAACGCTTCTAGCACCCGGGTCCAATCGGTTGGATTCGAGAGAAGCGTACAGGTTAACGCATATACTTTTATGTATGGATTCTTGTAGTATATAACTTTATATATTATATATACGATCGTTTGTATAGGCCCTTGGAACGAAACATCAGATCCCTTGGCACCGGCGCCCAGCCAGGGATCAGATGAAGAAAAGACTCCGCGAACTTCTCTACCTGCTTCCCCTAAACGTATTCTCTACCCTTGGGGTGTTGTTTTTTTTGTCGACACCGCCGCACTAGCACCTTTGTTTCAACCGATAAATAAAGAAAGAGGATGAAGGAAGGGAGAGATAATAAAACGGGACATTTTCGATTCATTCCTAATGCAACCTGACCAGAAAAATCAGTGGCCCCAACATCAACCATTTCTCATTAAACGAAAACAACCAAAGATCTATCTTGTTTCCAAAATTGGATGTGTATTTGAAAGGGGGGGAAAAATGGCTCAGAAACGCCTTGATCCAGAAACCTTTGATGCAGCTCCAAGGACGAATATTCGACGAAATGTGGAGTAAGTCTCAGGATCGCCCCAGGTAGCAATCGTAGCAATTTCGTCGTCGTCTTCGTCGTCTTCGTGGTCGTCGTTGAGAACAGGTGTGTCGGATCATCTCTCGGTTGCCTGCCTGGGGTTCTTTTCTTTTTTTTATCTCGTGATGTCCTCCACCGGTTTCAGGAATGCCACATCCATTATACCGTTTGGGGGGTGATTATACGTGTCTGCCGCAGCTTTCGTGAGATCGGGTGTGCTATAAAACGAGAGAGAAAGAGAAAGGGAGAAGGGAAAAAGTTAAAAGAGAGAGAGAAATCTGATCGTGCGACACCTCCCATATAACGTGGTCGTAAGAGAACCAACACCATCCAGGGAGACGTGTCATCGAGTGTTCAATGAAAAAAAATGGAGCAAAAAAAGTTTATATTCCAGGGGCTGAGAGCGGCAGATCGTCTCATCTCGAGCGACCAGCAGGTGCATCGAAAGATTGAGTTTACCTGCAAAAACGAGTGTGGACCACTTATCCTCAAATAGACCAAGAAAATTTGTCAATATATGTATCATAATGGCACCAATCAGCGAAAGAACTTTTCAATTGCATTCTACGACTACGTAGGTCATTTCCACACATATAAAATGCTAATGAAATTGAGCGTGTCTCGTATCAGAGCCCATCCAACTATGGATACGTTCGCGGTTGGACCAGAAGAGTTTGTATAGAATCAGCTTTAATTTGAACGAGTAGCGTGTAAATGTATGGAAGTTAGGGTCTTGCTATTTACAGATCAATACCTATATCTATAAATGTACGTATATATGTAGATATAGAAATACAAACAGGGGAGGTTAAACTGGCGTGTATTGTGCGGAGTGTGAGAAGGCAACAGCAAGACAGGCGGACAGACACGATTCGGACGAACGAGGATGAATTAGGTGCCGCCCAAGCCACAACGCACCGGTTCACCCTGGTCCTGGTTACTCCGACTCTATACTCTCCCTTTCTCTTCCCTGTCATCCTCTCTCTCTCTCTCTCTCTCTCTCTCTCTCTCTCTCTCTCTCTCTCTCTCTCTCTCTCTCTCTCTCTCTCTCTCTCTCTCTCTCTCTCTCTCTCTCTCTCTCTCTCTCTCTCTCTCTCTCTCTCTCTCTCTCTCTCTCTCTCTCTCTCTCTCTCTCTCTCTCTCTCTCTCTCTCTCTCTCTCTCTCTCTCTCTCTCTCTCTCTCTCATATCTCTCTTGCCGAACGCGAATGGCAAATGGCGGGTGACAAGGCATCGGCATCTGCGCTTAATTAATGCAACAGCAGAAATGGAAGGAAGGAGAGGAAGAGGAGGAGGATTCAGGACATCGTGCAGTCCTGCTGTGTGTTGCAGTGGAACGGGGTCCGAGGATCTGGCGTGAGAGCAGTTCGTCCCTCGTGAGAGTCGCCCAAGTCTCGAACCTCTCTCTCTCTTTCTCTCTCTCTCTCTCTCTCTCTCCCTGTCTCTTTCCATTCTATAACACAACTTCGCTGCTAGAATACAATGTATAAAATAGGATGCGACAGTACGGCGCCAGATCGCCCAGTCCATCACATCTCCTTCTGCATCGCTAGAGATCCTCTCATATCCGCATAGGTGCACGAATGTCCGGCTAAAATTTTCTCAGAGGATTACTTGGATGAACTCATTTTTTTGAACATTTATTACTCATCCAATATCAATCTCTACGTCTGCATTCGAAACCTAGTCATGACTGCGGGAAATTTGGGATTTTTGAGTTTATTGAAACTCGATCGTTGGGATCCCCGCGGGGATGCCATTTCTTTGACATTCAAATTAGCGCCATTTTTTCAAAAATTGTGCTTTCCTGGGATCAGCCTTGCTCCATTTTTTGTTTGTTTTTGATCAACTTTTTGGAAAACATACTAAAAAATTCGATTTTCCAACCGTTCATTGAGATAATCGCGAAAAAATACCTAAAAAGGTGGTTTTTTTCGATTTAATTTATTTATCTGTATAACTTTAACTTTTTGCGATTTACTTCCAATGTATAAAATGCGGAATTAGGCGAATATGAGAGATAACGAAACAAGGTAGAAAAGATCTGTAAAGGAACGTATAGCGAGGGTAATGATAGCTGAGTATAAAAAAAAAATAATAAAAAAATTGAAAGCAAGAATATTATAAGAAAGAAGCCATTAATATAGCTCGATGTAACATGTACTACGTTGTACACTACATTATAGTATCTCGTGAGAAGGTATTCGAAGAGGAGAACCCGCGAGTAATTCTCTCATCCTTCGGGGCATACCGCGTGCCGGGCGCAGCTTGTCATTACGCTGGAGTCGGTTAGTAGAACGTGATAATATGCCCCCGCAACAGGTGTATCGACACTTGGGATTTTCTCTTGATATCTTTCTTTCTCTTTCATTTTATATAATCTGTATTCCTATTTTTATTATTTTACATTTTAATTCCGTTATTATTTTTGAAATATTATTTTAATATGGGTCTTTAATTATGAATTGTTATCATTAGACTTATTTTCTGAATATTTTCTGAAGCGTCGAATCAATTTCAAAAGGCATTAATTCATTACGATCAATCGATCAAATCTTTTCCTTTTTCTCCAATTTTTTGAACTACTACAGCTTTTAATAACACTTATTAAAATAATCACTGTTTTATTCACTTTTAGATCCTTAGTAACTTAGTAACTTAGAAGTCACATATTGATTCATTTATGATTACACCATGCGCTTTGCGGTAAAGCGAGAATATAGCAATAAAAAAAGTGTATATAAAACAAAAAGAAACTTTTCAATCCCGCGTATTAAATGATATTTTTTTAAATGTTATTTCTTCTTTTTCTAATAGAAAAACATGACAACCCCTGACACATTAAAGTAGTACGAGAGTCACTGCAGCTAGGCCGGATCATGGCTCTTCGCGGACTCGCATCTATATAAACGCATGTATTTATTCCAACATACGCTCAGCGTATTCTTTGCCCTTCTCTCTATTTCCTTTCCTCTAATACTTATTCTCGACATATGCCACCTGAATGCCGAAAAACCCGGGGGCTCTCAGCGAGAAAATGAGACCAGTCAGGTTTTAGATCAAGTCGAACTCTCGGAATGCAAATTGAGATTAACCGGTCGCCCGTTCATCCGGCATTGCTCTATACACCCCGAATTTACACGTGCCGCGTATGTGCATTCTTAAACCCCTCACTATATATATTATATATAAATGTATAGAGACCGATATACCGTGGCGTGCAAAAGTTTCGGGCCACACCATTTTTTCCAGTTAATTGATAAAATATTTTATTTCTCCACTCGTTCATTGTTCAAAATATTCAAGAGAGTTAGAATGAAGTCGTATATTATATTTAATTATGGCGTATTTTTCGTGTACTCCGTGGAATGACTTTGGTCGGTGCGCAAAAGTATCGGGCCACTGGTAACAGGAAGATTCGTCCCCAGAAAATTCGTCCCAGAAAATTCGTCCCCGGAAAATTCGTCCCCGGAAAATTCGTCCCCGGAAAATTCGTCCCCGGAAAATTCGTCCCTCGGAAAATTCGTCCCTAGGAAAATTCGTCCCTAGGAAAATTCGTCCCCGGAAAATTCGTCCCCCGGAAAATCCGTCCCCATTGGATATTTCTACAATTCAGTTGGATATTTCCGTAATTTTTTTGTTATACGCTACATAGAGAATATTTCAAAGCATTGTACAGTAACGCGTGATCACGCAGATTGTTGCATGTAAACAAACGCGACCTTTATTCTTTCAAGCACATATACAATGTAAGCGATTGGTTGAAGATGACTCGAACCTACCCTACTATTTCCACATGTCCAACTATTCAAACAACAACCCAAAGATGACCCGAACCCACCCTACTATTTCAATATGTCCAACTATTCAAACAACAACCCAAAGATAACCTGAACCCACCCCACTATTTCCACATGTCCAACTATTCAAACAACACTTAAAAGATGACCCGAACCCACCCTACTATTGCCACATGTCCAACTATTCAAACAACAACCCAAAGATGACCCAAACACACCCTACTATTTCTACATGTCCAACTATTCAAACAACAACCCAAAGATGACCCGAACCCACCCTACTATTTTCACATGTCCAACTATTCAAACAACAACCCAAAGATGACCCGAACCCACCCTACTATTTTCACATGTCCAACTATTCAAACAACAACCCAAAGATGATCCGAACCCACCCTACTATTTCCACATGTCCAACTATTCAAACAACAACCCAAAGATGGCCCAAACCCACCCTACTATTTCCACATGTCCAACTATTCAAACAACCCAAAGATGACCCGAACCTACCCTACTATTTCCACATGCCCAACTATTCAAACAACAACCCAAAGATGACACAAACCCACCCTACTATTTTCACATGCCCAACTATTCAAACAACAATCTAAAGATGACCCGAATCCACCCTACTATTTCCACATGTCCAACTATTCAAACAATAACAAAAAAGACCAATTGTTATTCGATGAAATGTTTTTTCGACGAATTGTTATCGACAAATTGTTTTCGACGAATTTTCCGCAAATCTCAGCACTCATTCCAAGATTTCATCCGCCTCACTATTTCATACGCACCCCGATTACATGCGCGAACCGATTCCACACACGCTTGCTTAGTTGTGTTGGTTTGTTGTGTTCGGGGGACGAATTTTCCGTGGGACGAATTTTCCGGGGTCGAATTTTCCAGGGACGAATTTTCCGGAGGACGAGTTTTCCGGGGGGCGAATTTTCCGAGGACGAATTTTCCGGGGATGAATTTTCCGAGACGAATATTCCGGGGACGAATCTTCCTAGATTCCGGGCCACTATATCGCCGCGGCTTCGTACGCACGGTTTGTTTACATTTTTTTCCTCATTAGTTTCAAAACATGTCCTACAATGGAAAATCAGTCTCCTTTCTGCCGCAATGCCGAAACACACGAATATTCAGCTTCGTGAAATCGTGTTAGAACTTTCGTCGGAAGGAAAAAGTTCTCGTGATGTTGCGGAGACTTTATCTATTGGCAAAAGTACCGTTAATCGTATTATTACTAAATATAAATTAACAAACTCACTGTGTGACAAAAATCGGAGCGGCAGACCGCGAAAAACTTTAAATCGCGTCGACAAAATTATAAAAAGGAAGTGCATTGTAGATCCACGAAAAAGTGCTGCAGATGTTTCCCGAGAATCGCGAAGTGAAAATCTAGCTGATGTTAGTCGGAGTACGGTATCTCGACGTCTCAAAGCTGCGGGACTGATTGGACGTGTTGGTGTAAAAAAATCATTGATTAGCAAAAAGAATAAGAAGGCTGGATTAGACTTTGCGAAAAAATATCAGCGCTGGACGGTATCGGATTGGCGGAAAGTACTTTTTTCCGATGAATCGAAATTTCAATTATTCGGAAGTGATGGTCGGAAGTACGTAAGACGTCCAGCAGGTACTAGATATAATGTAAGGTACCAAATTCCTAGCGTAAAACACGGTGGCGGAAACATTAAAGTTTGGGGAGCATTTTCTGATGATGGCGTTGGTCCGCTGGTGGAAATTCATGGCAATATGGACGCTGCAATGTACAGGAACATACTACAAGATCATATGCTCCCATTTGCAACGAAAAATTTGCCGCGTGGTTGGGTGTTTCAACACGATAATGATCCGAAACGCGCTTCGCGTCTTGTTAAAAATTTTCTTCAAAGCCGGAAAGTCCGCCTTCTTGCCTGGCCATCGCGGTCACCGGATTTAAATCCTATTGAACACCTGTGGCAAGACCTCGAGCATCGTCTTGGAACGAAAAATTACTCCAACAAAACGGAATTGTGGAGCCATTTGCGAAGTGAATGGGAAAAATTGCCACAAGAACGAATCGAACAACTAATTGGGTCCATGCCTCGTCCGTGTGCTGCAGTCATCGCTGCTAAGGGCATGGCAACAAAGTATTGAGTCGAGTGGAGAAGACCAAGACACGCTTCCTTATTTTTCAAGTTTTTTGTTATTTTTTTCATACCCAAAAGTACGCCGCCCAATACTTTTGCACAGCCAGTCATAAAAAATTGTTGAACAATTAATGATTTATCGATATCAATGTATACAATCTATTGTTTCCAAATATAAGCGATTACGTGTTATTATTACTCGTTTATTTTTCTTCCACCACCATATTTCTGTTCAATGTGCATAAAAAATAGGGCGGCCCGAAACTCTTGCATGCCACTGTATATGTATTGGATATACATTTGGCATCTCGTACACGTTAAATAAATCATCGTACTTACACATCATGGATTTCCATGCAAAGAATAATTTCTGAATGACAACATTGAGGATTGAGCAAAGAGCATTTTCGTTCCTTTTATTTATAGTACGCAGTGAACGACATGAATCTAGGAAGATTCGTCCCCGAAAAATTTGTCTCGGAAAATTCGTCCCCGGAAAATTCATCCCCCGGAAAATTCATCCCCGGAAAATTCGTCCCCAGAAAATTCATATGGCTAATTTATACATATATGCAAGATAAAATTACGTGTTCTAGCACATTATTTATAAATACAGTACTATTCAAAAGCTTCAATGCTGTATTATTTTTTACGATATATTTAAATTATTTTTAATAAACAAACTTCAATGGAGAACTTTTAAATATTTAAGTATCAATTTCGATGCTTAAATAATCAAGAAATTCTGAAATACCTGAATTAATCCTAGAACCCCACAATCTATTTTTTCCAAAGTAAACCCCACACTGGGGTAAATAATTACCACCCCAATATTCTCTTCAGCATAAAATGTTCCTCATATGCGATAATAAGGTTTAATTATATACCGTTCTCTCCGTTTTTTGATAACGAAGAGAATGGTCTATGATAAAGTAGCATTTTGTAAATATTTAATGGTGGAAACTCTATAAAACAAAAGGAATGGTTTAAAAAAATTGGTTCGGGAAGGAAATTAGACATTTTCGTGGGGTAATTAATTACCCCATTGTGGGGTTCTAGAGTTAAAAATGTAAATTTTATAAATTTATTATAAAGTTAATCAGAATTTTAATATACTAAATAATGTGTTATTTAATTTAAAAAGACAATCGATTGAGTAATTGAATGACTAATTAATATTTTATTCGGAAAATTGAATTACATAAATCATAAACGATATATTTTTTTATTTATTTATTAATAATCATTTGTCCTCAATTTTTTGTTCACTTGCTCAAATTTTGGCCAAGAAATGGTTGTGAAAATAATAAATAAAAAAATATTTTATGTAATAATGATGTCTGAAATTTGTTGAAGCATAGTGCACGTGTATCAAACGCGGATACGCAATCGAAGAGCTCGCGATAATAATGATGAAGAAATGCAGCACGAAGCGTTGAAGCTCAAATCTTCGGGCGTCGATTCAGTCTCCCCCTTATTCGAATGATCTTGAGTGCAACCCGTAATTAGGCAATTATTTATTACCCTATATCGAGTGGGCCGAGCCCCCGGTATTTCTTTCGTTACCCAGTCGTTTATTCTCACCGAAACAGTCACACGAAGGCAGAGAGAGAGAGAGACAGAGAGAAAGCGAGTAAAAAAAAAAAATGTGCTTCACCTCTTGGTTGTCCTCGCAGATGTGGGTTCGACGTCACAGGGGCAAATTGGTACTCGATTCGTAGTGTTCATGGACGATTCTTCTTTGCCTACCTTCTTCGTATTCTTCTTCTTCACGTTCTTTTCCTCCTTTTTTCCTTTTCGCATCCCTCGATCGATGTTCACTGTTTTTTCTTCTTTTTTCATCTCCTTCCTCGCGTCCCAGCATCTTCTCACTTATCTGCACTCTTCGCCCTCGATGAACAACAATACCCAACGAGATAAGCCTAACGGCCCATTGTTTTGTGCGGCGGTGCGAGACTCTTGAGATTTTCCTCAATGCAGCACAGACTCCGATGCAACAATCTTACAATTCTTATCCCTCTTCTTCTTCTTCTTCTTTTGCTTCTTCTTCTTCTTTTTCTTCTTCTAAGGGGAGAATTTGTTCGCAAGTTCGACTCGAAGAAATCAAATTGTTCGACTAAAAAAAGCTGTTGCTATTTTTCCATCTTCCGATTAATTTTCAAACTATAAGCACAATTTATAGCACATTTTAACCAAATTATATCATCGTAAAATTACAAAAATTTCACTATTTCAAACGTTCGATAATAAAATATTGAAAACAAACTTTGCAATCAATACATTTACGATCTGATCCTCCATCGTCCTTTATCCAACATCGACTCTTTCCATCCCGCAGAAGAAATTTTTGAACCATCCACGTGAAAACATTCCAAGAGAGTCAAACGAAAATTTGGCTGGGATAACGAAAGATCAGACAGGAAAAAGAGAGAAGGATTAAAAAAAGGGAGAATAGTAGGTAAGAGAATAGACCACCACAAGAGAGGAACGAGTCGAAGGTGGTTCTATTGTCGCCCGAGCGTCCGAATGGAATTAGCTTCACGGAGTGTTGGAATGAGACAAGAGAGATGATCTTACAGGAAAGAGGGAGAGGGAGAGAGAGAGAGAGAGAGAGAGAGAGAGAGAGAATGATGTTGGCGCCGATCGGACTGCAGGCAGACGGCCAGACAGGTGCAGCCGTCGTCATCCGAGATCCCGCGAGACTTCATCTCTTTTTTCTTTTCTCTCTCTCTCTCTCTCTCTCTCTCTCTCTCTCTCTCTCTCTCTCTCTCTCTCTCTCATTTTTTTTCTCTCTTGCCACAGAGAGACTGCGGATCTTGAGTAGACGAGAAAAGATGAGAAATCGAACGTCGGAGTAAGATCGAGAAGAAAATCTTGTAACCGTGTGCAAAATAAAAGAGAAATTTTGATTCCATTCCATTGGATTTTAATTGCGCTATGATACACTTCATGACAATTATAAATAAATGTATTATTCTAGACCTCCAAAATCTATTATTCCGCACGTAAACCCTAAAATGGGGCCGAAAACGACCCCAATCTTCTATTTTGTATAAAATATTTCTCATATGGCGATATTGAGGTCCAATTATACACCACTCTCTTCGTATTTTGATAACGAAGAGAATGGTATATGATAAAGTTACATTTGGTCAACATTCAATGATGAAAACTCTATAAAACGAAAAAAAGTTTCAAAAAAATGGAAATAATGTTTTTTTACTAAAAAAAATTAGGGTCATTTTCAACCCCGGTGTATAAGGCTCCACTTTTTTATTTTTAAATATTTTATTATTTTTAATAATTAGTCGTGCTTTTTTGAAATGATTAAAACGTGGCAATAAAATTAATTAATTAAATATTTATTATGAATTAACCGACAGCGATAGGTGCGCGATCGGTGTGTCGCTCCGGCGATCTCCAAAGTTAAGCAGCCTCGGGCGAGGCCAATACTTGGTTGGATGACCGCTTAACTATGCACCGGCTCGCGCATCAATCGCTGAACGAGAGGCAGTTTTTCTGAGCTTCTGATCGTGCTAATCTATTGAAACTCAGTAAAAATATAGCCGCGATTGTATCCGCCGGATTTTCCACAGTTTCCCTTGGTCTTCGTGCAAATGCGATACAGCGTAGTGCATTCGGAATGAGTGGCTCTGGGCGACACTTGGGGGATTTCTCAGAAACATGGAAATTAGGAAATTAAAAATTAGTGAAACAGGGAAAAAGTGGAGTGAAAAGGATATCGTGGCGGTTCTCCGTGTAATCAATTGATCGTATATAAAAATTTTTCCTTGAAAAACTACAAATTGACACTATTATGGTGTATAAAATATTTTTTTTTTATACATTCGTAATAAAACGACAGCAATCCTGATCAATGAGATAATATTTTAAGAAATTACATATTTTTAATCACTCAATCGAGCTACTCGTCGTCAGCTGTTAATAGTCGATGAATTTCTCAAGCAAAGTCTGGCAGCGCTGCACACTCGCACTGTAAACATAAACCCTCTTAACCTCTTTTGATAGCGGAACAGTTCTCGTTTATCAATAAGCTTGTGTTCGAGATAACTTAAAATGTTGTGACCTTAGTAAAAAAAATCATTTGTACGCCCAGGACCGCACATTGGGTGCCTTATTCGATAATATTTCTGTTTCATCAGCGTAGCCTAATATAGGTTATATTACCGCTGTCACGAATGTGTAACGTTGCTAGCTCACTGCAAGAATTTTTCAGCGCGAACCGATCGAACAACTAATCGAATTTATTGAGGTTTTTCCAACTTTAACTCAAAATTTTGCAAGTACTAATTCGGTAACTCGTTTTTTTTATCTTACGATATCAATCTTTGATTATTGATTTATAACTGACATGAGAATGAAAACTTTATGGCTATGTAATAATTAAATATATGTAATATACGATCGGAATAAAATCCAAAGAGTTACGTCATAAGACACCGGATTAAAGTTACAAATTTTGGAATTTAATTTCTCATTTGAATTATCGGTAAAGTGTTCCCAATTTTTTTCTGAAGAAAATAGTGAGTTCAATCGACAACATGTTCCAAATCTGATATCTTGTCTAATACTCGACCTTTCGCTACGACCTCCTTAAAGTGATGGGATGAGCTCGTAAAAACCCGCAAGGGTTTTTACGCAGTAGGAACAATAAAAAAAAAAATTTTAATACATATATATGCATATATATATATTTATGAAGAATTAGTTAACAATAGTATAAATTAACAGAAATAACACGGAAAATACTATTTTTAAGCTTTAACAAGATAATACTAAATAATGTGCCAATAATGGTGCAATAATGACAGATGTTTTTGCTAAAAAAGAGAAAAAAAGAAATAACTGTCGATCTTGATGGTACGCGGAAATAAGCGTCTCAATGCCCATCATCAAAACGCTATATTTATCTTGTTGAGGGACACAACACGTTTTTAGTAGGAGTCCGTTTTGTGGGCGGATTATGTTGGCAGACAGTCTTCAATAATTGAAATCGTTTTCCTGTATTTTCGTGCGCAGGAATTTTTTAAGCCTTAATTGATCGAATTAATTATCAAACTTATCGTTAAGATTTTTGCAGATTTAAATCACTTTTGACTAACGGTGAATTTAATAGTTAATTATAAATATTATTGCTGATTAAAACTTCCGTAATTATGAGCATTTTTTGAAAGGATTCTTGTTGAAGTCATTTTATTGTAACTCTTTACAAATTAGTAAAAATGGAAACACAATCAAAAGCGTACTGTTGAATTATCGTTTTATTTTTCGTCAAATCTATTTTTCAATTTCAACACTCGTTTGACTAACGCGTATACTCTGTTGTGATAAAGGTTAATTTTTTTTACCGGCCGTTTATGGACGCATTTATATGATTTCTCGCTAGGTAACAAAATACCGATCGAGTAAGATTACAGTCGACTCTCCCACTTGTCAACCCGTCGGAACCAAATAAGTTCCCTTGTGTCAAGTTCTTCTCCATCCCCACTTTTAAGACTGCTGATATTGCAGCGCATGCACAATGCGCAAGGCGTCTGGAATATTTCGCAAAATGTGTCAGAGTGGTGGGTGGGGAAGTTGACACATGGGAACAGACGGAGTGGACATATGAGAACAGTGAACACATGGGAACGTGTGGCAAGTGAGGGAGTCGACTATAATTACTTTCTGAGCTCGCGATCTTTCTTACCGGCCGTGCAACGGGTTATGCACATGCTAGTTGCAAGCAACGCCACAGCGTTGTTAGTCACAACACAACGCGCGGCTGCCTGCTCTACTTTTTCGAAAATTTCGCTGAAAAATATGTAACCGTTAAACTCGGGTATTTTCTTTTATTTCGACAACTTGTGTTCGTTTTTTACGCATTATTGAACAACATCACAAATATCAATACTAAACTACATTATTCTTATACGATTCTAACCTAATTGTAGAATTCTTCGTAAAAACATACTTATTTCAATAATCAAAAAATAATTAACCTGCAACAACACGGTACGCATTTTTTTGCTCACAGAATTTCTCTGAACCTTATTTGAAATAGTCAGAACATTGTTTGTTTGTCTTTTAGTCCTCAGAAAATTGACTGTTGAGTTGCTAATTTCTTGTAACCTCAAAGTTAATGTTCCAGTTAATTCACGCATACGTCGTAAACAATATTACAAAAAACGAGAAATATAAAAAAAAGTTTCATTATCCAAACAATTCAATAAAAAAACAATAACAATATAATATTGAACATAAAAAAAATTAAACTTGTAATAAAAGAACAAAACAAACCCGAAACCTACTGTATGTTCATGAATATTTTGAATTGATATTCGAAAAAATATTGTTATTTTTTTGTTTAATGTTCTATTGTTTTCTTTCCAATAGCATAAATTACATTAATTATGAATAAAAAAAATGTTTACTTCAAAATATTGTGTCTCCGATAGTTACGAGTCTTATGAGAAAAAATTGATCTTTATGTTTACTGTAGTTTGTCGCAATGTCTCAAAGATCAAGCCGTCGGACAGCTTCTCAGCGTCATACTGCCACGGAAGCCTATCACGAGGCCAATTATCCTGAAAGTTCCCAACATCGTCTAAGAAATGAATCGATGAGAAACAGAAGTTCTCAATTGCCACGAAGTTCTCAAAGAGCCTTGCCTTCAACATCGAGAGCATCGCAAAGTATGAGAGATACGTTTGACGATTCAACATTTGATCTTTCACAGGGAAGTCAGAGAGCCAAGCTTCCGCCGCTCCCTGTAGAAGAAGAAAATATTCTAATCAGCAAAACCATAAAATATTTGTTTCTTATGGATCGTGACAAAATTGCCATTCAACGAGGCAATATTACCAAACACGCTCTGCCCAATCATAACAAATACTACAGGTCCATTATGCCTAAAGTTCGGACAAAGTTGCAAGAGGTAAAACATACATTTATATCACTCGAAAAAAAAATGCCTGAACTAAAAAAAAATTGATGAAAATAATGAATAAATTATGGAAATTTCTTGTTTTGACTCTCAAAGACCGCAGGGAAAGTTCAAACCCAAATTTTAACAGCTAATTTTTCAAAAACTGATCGTTTTTTCTACTATGTTAAAATATATTTCTGTCAAAAAAACTGTTCTGTCTTATTGAGAAACAAAAATAGATACATTTTTTTCAAACTCCAATATTCATATTGCTTTCAACTTGAATTCCAAAAAGTTTTAGTTTCAATGAGAAATTTATATTTTGGTCGAAATTCCGATGTTCCGTAATACGTTGTAAGCTTTGTCTGTAGTGTTCCTGAGCTTAAATAATTCTACGAAGCAACTACAATTGAATATTCGAAATTGTGTTAACCCTTTGAGTCACGGTGGGACATGCGTCGTCCCACCTTTTTTTTTGACAGTTTTTATTATTTAACTACTTTTGCCGCAATAAATACCCGATTTTTTGTTTGTACATCGTGTGCAGAACATTCAGGAATGTACAAAAAATAAGTACCTTCATTAATTGTTAATTGCATAAATACCATGTATAAACAAATAGTCCATTTCCGTGCTTTTTCATGAAAAAATGCATTTTTTACTAATCTACTATGAAAATCACGATGGCAATTTTTCCACAACCTTAATACACTCCAAAAAATTGTTCAGAATTTTTTCAAAATTTTTCGTTCTGTGATTTTTGTTAAAAAACATAAAGATCCGATCGTTTCTGTACTAGTTCCAAAATAACAATAGTATTGACTGAAAACATTCGCTTATATTCGAATTTTTAGTTTAGAATTGTAGTCAATGATCCCAAAAACCTAAGCACACAAACTTTCAAGTAAATCGAACATAAGGAAAAATGTATGCCTCAAAGGGTTAATAAATTCTTTACAATGTATGAATTCTTTGAAAAAAGGTATTTGGCTACAATCTCGTGGAAGTAGAAGGAGCCAAATTCATTCTCACCAACAATTTGGAAAACATTGGAGACTGTCTTGAATTTTCGGCCGAAGAACAGGCTGAAATGGTACTCTTGTTTATTATACTCGGGCATATTTTTATGTCGATTGAGACAGGAAGCACAGAAGGTACAGGAAATTTCTAGAACTATGGACAATTCACACAAAAAATGATTTCTTTCGTTTATTTAAATTATAAATTATTTATGTTATTTATTCATTTACTTATTATTAATAGTGATTAATTGTTTATTCCAGAGGATCTAGTTGAGTTGCTTAAGGAACTGGAGATTATCGAAGACAATGAATATTTCCACGACTACTTTGGTGATGTCAAATATTTGTTGACCGAAGTGAGTTTGAAAATCTTATTTAACTTCATTTCGCAAGGAAATATTTGATCAACGTTTTTAAATGTGTCCTCAGAAATTTGTGAAACAAGGCTATTTGGTTCACGCGAATGTTCCCAATTCGGATCCACCAATCGTGCAATATAAGTGGGGGGTTCGAGCAGAAAAAGAGCTTTCACCACGTCACGTACTCGAATTCATGTCGAAGGTAGTAACCAGAAAAATGGTTAAATTAAAAATTTGCTTGTATCTACTGATTTTTCTTCCTTCAATAGTCACCGCATTAAAAAAAAATACGGAAGTCCCATAAGTTGAAATGGTTATGCAAAAAAATCAGTCTTGACTATATTTTTTTCTATAGATCGAAAAAAAAGCGTGAGGATTTGTCTAATTGAATTCATGCTCCACTTTACTTAACGGTATTCGAGTCTCGAAATGTCGATTTATGAATTTTTCCAAATTTTCAGATTTTCAATAATCGGCCATTGGAGTCGTGGCCGGCGCAGTTCAAGATAATGGAATCCAAAGAGGCTCAGGAATGATCGCAATATCGCGAGTCGAAAAATTCTAACAATAAGAGAAAGACGAAAAGTTACCTGAATTTAATGATAAAAATGTTGCCTCGTATCCACTAGGCTCGTAATCGTTAGTATCGATTATTTTTGTATATAAAAAAGTTTCGTTGCTGCCTCGAGAGTCGAAATATTCCTGAGAAAAGTGTTACAACAATTCTCAGGATTTGTCCATTCTGTTTTCTTATTTTTCGTTCGTTTTTGTTTCATGTTTAATCGGCTCCGTAGGTTTTGCGATTCCTAAACGCAGCCATAAAAATGCTTTGCGAGATTAGGTACGAGTGTGGTCTCTGGGTTCACTTCTGGGGTCAGGGATATATCCCGGAGTGTAAACCCCCGGCTGACCTGTGTGCTTTCTCCCCATCGTTCCACTTCGGACGAGCAATGATATCGCGTATCCGTTTCAGACTTACTGTCCATGATCGAATTAAACGAGCGATTGTAAAAAAAAATAAATGATATATTATTTTTAGAATACAAAAGATTATATTTAAAGAAATAGAATTTTTTTTATTAAAAAAATGATTCAAACGAGAAATATTTTTTCTTCTTTTTTGGACGAAAAATTCCGAAAAATTCTTTAAAATTTTTTCGCACGAAAAAAGTTACGAATAATTCTCGATAAAACTGAGATGAGGAAAAAAATGTAGGCCAGTCGTGAAGTTTCGCTTAATTTCATTGGGAAATTTCGTGACTTTTTTTTATTTATGAAAAGTCACGAAGTCGTTGAGATGATAATAATTTTTAGAAGTTATCCATGGATTCCACACAGCGACTTGGCTTCCAAGAGAAATTTGTTGATTTATAGGCAAGTAACGCTAATAATTTAATCACGCATTGTATTAAGATACTCAACACCGTTCATCTCTTTATCGAATCCACTCAATTCTAATTGGATCCACGAAATCCTATCTACTCGTTGCTTCAACTATTCGAGTTAAACATTCAATCGATCAAAACAATCACTAGATTTGACAGGAATCGATTTTCATTTAAATCCTCAATATTTTCCATTTCTTTTCACCTCTAATCCAATCCGAATCATTTTTTTTTTTAACATCTTGTAACAACGACCTTTCGAAATGTGAATTGAGCGACAAAAAAATCGAGTAAACAATCATCCACATTGATTTTTGAATAAAATTATATCAGCTTTTGAAGAAAAACTATGAAAAAACATTCGTAAAAAAATGTAAGAATTCACTCCGACAAACGACCACAAAAAAATTCAATTTCTCCAAACCAACTCGAAAAAAGGATTAGTTCAAATTTCGCGTAGATAGCTAAATACGAAATATCTGTTTAATACTCATGAAGGATAAAATCAGTTGGCACAGTGGAGTCACGCGAAAAATGGAAATAAAACACGACATTTGTAGCGTTATATTTCCGGTAATGGCACGTGAATGTT
The DNA here is from genome assembly GCA_963989365.1 of Rhimphoctona megacephalus. Classification (NCBI taxonomy): domain Eukaryota; kingdom Metazoa; phylum Arthropoda; class Insecta; order Hymenoptera; family Ichneumonidae; genus Rhimphoctona; species Rhimphoctona megacephalus. The sequence continues at coordinate 21,769,531 of OZ022422.1, forward strand.
TAATGAAGGGTAAAATCTTGGATAAATAAGAGAGAGGGACGAAGAGAAGGAAGGCATCGAGGAGGGAGAATCGCGTGTTGATAATTTGAACTTATAGCTGCATGGCCCAGTGGGATTTGTCGCATTGAACCCGCGTATAGTTCCGGAAGCTTACAAGTGTGAAAGAAAGAGCGAGAGAGAAAGAGAAGGAAATGGTTAAAAGAGGGAGAAAAGCTCTAAATGCATTTATAACGCGATTTGTCGATTCTGCGCGGGCATTCGTCGTGTTCGCAAACCATTAGTCTTTACAGTCCGTGTTGGACCCGGTCACGGCGCAGCCACCAAATAACCTGCCTGCCTGCCTGCCTGCCCTCCCGCGAATCTGTGTCACGCCGGGGCTATCGCTGGAGGGTTTTCAACCCCGTATTCTCACGACTCCAGTTCTCATCCACCCTCTCGCCAAACTACACTCCATACGAGCTTATCACATTATTATTTTTTATTCCTTCCTCTCCGGAGTACCTTCAAACAATTCCCAAGTGCAATCGTGGCCGTCCCTTTTTCATGTTAATCATCAAATATTGTGAAATAACAAACCTTGTACCAATGATCCAATATTTTATCATATCGATTCGCGTTCGGCAATCCTTTTCCCCTATTCGTACTTTTCATCAACTGTGATTTTTTTTTATTATTAAGGTAATTCGTTCACCAGGGCCTCTGTTTATTTTATTTTTTATTTTTTTTAGCCAAAAATTATAGTTGTTATTCTGCGTTAAACGATTTTTAGTTATTTTTCATTTTCACTGATTCAGCATAGGAGCTTGAAATATTCTTTGAACGCTTTGTTTTATTTCTCACGATCTTGAATTCGAACAGAACAATTTTTATTCGTTACAGACAAATATGGTCGTCATTAATATTCCATTTTCATCCAAAAATTATTCTTTTATTTTTATCTTGAGAAAAATAACCTTTTTCGAGATTTTCTCAAAATTGTTTGTGTTTTTTAACAATTTACTCACTAAAGTGATACATTTTTAACGGCGTATGTGCGCAAAACATCGAAATTCAATTATTGTTATTCCATTACTGTAAATAATAATGAAACGAAAAAAAAAATGAAAAAAAAAAAAAAAACAAATTTGACGTTTGACTATTGTTTGCGAAGCCGATTTTCGCGAATTTTGTTTTTACCCACACAATTAGAATAGATATTTAATCGTGATACATTGTTTTAGCGTTAGTAGTGTTAAAAAAAAACGACTGTTATTTGTGAAAAATGAATAGTGTCATTTTCGATGGTTAGTAACTATAATTGTAATGAAAAACAAAAAATGAGCACACATAGAAAGTTGTAACAAATGCACGATTTTAATTGTCGAAAAAAATTCGTGAAAATTTGCCTCGTGAATGAATTTGTAAGTTTATAATTCGTTGTGTTTGTAATATTTGTCAAAAATAACGTAATTATCGATCAACTTGGGTTCAATGATCGATAGAATTTTAATGAAAAAAGTGTCCAAAGAATATTTCAAAGCAACGAAAAAAGAATAGGAAAAATGTTAATTTTTGATGAAACTGAAATTGACATTTTGAGAAGGTTTTCATAACACTGTCTTGTTCGGCTGATAGACCATAGCTCTCTGCGTATTAGAAACAAACGATAGACTTTATTAGAAGAGTGAGTTGTTCTCTGTTCGACAGCATGTTCGATTAATCGTTGGAGAAATAAAGGAAAGAAAGAAAACAGAGGGGTAAAAAAAAGAATAATGGGGGGATGCTAAAATGATATATAATGTTGTTTCGTTACAAAAGGATGAGCTTGGTATTTGGCCCGGACAATGATCGGTTCGATGGAACGAGACGAGGGATTTGCGCGAATATACAAAGAGAATCTGCACCGACTTTCAGAAAATTCGGGACCAAGTTAGTCAAGTCATTCGTGCCGAAAGTACACACGATGTTCAATCTTTATCAAAATATGAATAAGAAGGGCGACGAGGGCGATGGAGGCCGTCGCGACTCGGACGTTACCGGTCACGACAGATTTTGTCAGGAAAGACCAAGGTCACGCAAAAAACGAAGAACTTTTTCACGAAGGACACAGAGTGCCATTGAACTCGACACCGAAGCGATGACCACCGCAAGGGCCATTTTACGAAGAGGACGAAGTGCCAGCATCGAGGACGAGGAAAGCGAGGACGACAAGGGATCACAACTTACCAATAAAATTGACAGCTTGGCCAAAATTCTCTTCAATCGTGTATCCGTCGCTAAAGCTTGCCGGGAAAATGAAACTAGGTATTTTTTTTTATTCTTCGCTCAAATTCTCAAATCTCAATCTAAGAAAAAAACAACAGTTTTATTCACATTTTTCAGTTTTTCATTTTGAGATACTCTAAAACAGTTTCATTTTTTTTTCTTCAACTAACTCAAATTTTTTGTACTTTTTCTACTCCAAATGATCAGTCATATTTTAAAATTTCATTTTTGTGTTGAAAACCAATTTTAAAGACAAATTTTGAGCTATAAATTGATGGAATCCTCCAAACAGTTATCAAATTCATTTTTCAATAATCCTTTCAAATTTTTTCTACTTTTTTAAACTCGAAATCATCACTGAAATTTTGAAATTTCACTTAATTATGAACGAATAATGAATCCACCTTTTTTTAACTAATAATTTAACACTCCAAGAATTTACCAAATTTCTTTTCAAACGTTGTGTTAAAATTTGAAAAATTGAATTAAAATCTGCCCGAAGATTGATCGATGATTTGATGAAAACTAGCTAAATCTATTTTTTAATAAATTCACTAAAGCCCAAAAATTTCGGCTATAACGAAAATTTAAAAAAAATTAGAGATTCGCCAAAAAAGAATTATTTTATTTTATTTTATTTTTTTACTAACAAAATAAAAACTGAAATAAACAATAAAAAATTACGATGCGAATGACTAATTCAATACATCAATAAACGTGTACTAAAAGAATTTTCAAACGTCGTATTGTCAGTTGAATTATACATTTCTTTTTCTTCTTTTTTGTTCTTCATTTGAAATTCTCTTTCCATTATTTTGCCCATTGAAACTCGGTTTCCACGAGCCTCACTCAAAGAGAAACAAAGTATTCATTAGGTAAAATGTGTGTGTGTGTGTATGTCTGTGGTAGTTTTTTTGCTTGTTTTAATGCTTCTGTGAATAAGAGAGAAAAGCTGAAAGGGAAGTGAGTACGAGCTGAGCTTTTCATCTTGATAGGGTAACTCCGGTAACAAGCATCACCACTTCACAGAGGCAGACTCCTTTTACTCTTTTTCTCTCTTACTCACCACTCTTCATTGTACTACGATGCTTTATCTCTCACTCGAGTACTTGCTGTGCTAAGCTGAAGCTTAAGAAATGTTCCCACACACGCTCACACCCACAAATACATATAAGAATGTATATGACAAATACGAGAGCAAGAAAGAGAGAGAAAGAATACCTGACTATCGATTGAGGTGAACACACAATTTCCACGTTGCCCCACGACTTTCCAAACTCAATAACAATCGAGAAAAGGACTATTATTGCTTTTTTCATCAATCATAACTCTGGCTCTCGTGTAGTTGACTATTGGATTCTACTTATTTTCACTCAGTATTGTACAAACGATTATGCGATACGTACAAGAGTTAAATTATGGATAGTCATAGAGATAGTTCTCAGGAATGCAAATTTCAACCCCTTAAATATCGCCGGGCCATTCAAAGTCGACCGCGAAGGTGGAATTATTAGAAAAAATATTGTTTTATGATTTTTTGAAGTTGGGCTGTGTTCAAACGATTCAGAGCACATGAAATTTTTTTTATGTAATCTTAAAACTTAAAAAATATTACTTATTAATGAATATGGATTATTTTGGAAATTTTTCCTGTGCTTTGAGCCTATGCATAAGGCACTTATTTGAATCCGAAATTTTACGAAATTTTTTTCTTCCTGATTGAAGCAGGAAAAAAATTTTTTTTGACAAATTGTCTATTATGAATTTGTGGAGTGTTGGTTTAAAGTTTGCAGTAAAAAAATGACGCTTCTTTGGTGGCCTAAGTCTCTGTAACCCGATAATAAATTAAGACGAGGAACGAAGATGGAAAAGGCAATAATATTGTTATGACTGTTTCTTATTGGATGAAACCTTTGCAGTCATCGAGCAACGTGGAATACGAATGCTTCCCCCCCGTGGTATTTTCATTGTCCAATTGAGAAAATATGCTTTTGGCGTCGTTCGAGAAAAAATTATTATGAATTAGGCGAATTGAAGAAAAAAGAAAGTTCGTCGGATGAAAATGAAAATGAGAAGAATGGGTAATGAAAATTAATTAACATGATGATGACATTTGATTTGATTTCTTCATTGAAATAAAGTCGATTGTTTCTATCAAATAAAACACAATTAAATTCTTCCAATTATTCATTATCGCTGTCAACCTTTTATAGCCTTTTTAAAGCTCTTCGATCTTGTAATATTATGTAAAAAAAACGAAAAAAACGGGGTTAAGCAGGAATTGTCGTGTGACACAGAAATAGGGGACATCAGTACACGGCACTGGGCAACGGGCCGCCCGCTTGCGAGGACGTCGGCGAATACATGGAAATGGAAAAAAGAACCAGAGATCGTGCCCTGTCTATTTGTCAATCGTACATTAAAGTTAAACCGCGTTACAGTCTCATCGAACAACTCAACAATGTGGGTAAGCCAAAAAAAGTAACATTACATCTTCTCAAATCACTCATTAAAATAAGAATCTACTGTCTGTCAAAACGAAAATCAAAAACCGATTTTTTTACAATTTTATTCACCTTAGAAGGGATTTATTTTCAAATGTACACTTTAAGAAAACAATTGTAAAATTGTAAAATCATTTTTCGACTGAAAAAAACGTGGACAGTCAAAACAACAATTGTGAATTCCAAAAAAAAATGAAAGTCCTTCTTTTTATAGCCAAATTAGTATTTTTTATTAAAACTTCGATTAATTTTCCATATTCGTATATAAATTTTTGTAAAAATTACGACTTTATTTTTAAACTTTGTAAAAAAACGTTTAAAAAAATTGCGAATCTAGAAAGTGTTTTTTTTTTCTTATCTTGTGTAGGTTCTCGAGTCGAGAAATACTGGTTTGCGGTTCACGACACGATGTTAAAAACCGACAGACTTTTGACTCTGGTGCCATTGAACAGAAATTGTTCATTGACCGTTTGTCCAACGACGAGGGACACTCTTAACGACCTTTTTCTAGCTCTTCAACATCCTTACATTTGTCCAGTTTTGGATCTCGAGTTTATCGATTACAAGGAACAAAATTATGCTATTCTTGTACAACCGATGAATCAGGGGAGCTTGAAAGATCTTATTTATGGGGTGAGTCTTTTTCCCCTCAAGAATTCTCGTAAAAAATACAATATTTTTAATAAGCAGCTGATTTCATTTATTTGGCTCAATTTTTTTCTTTCTTTCTTTTTTTTTTTTTTTTGTTAGATTGAAAGAAATTGTTGGAACGAAGACTGGGGTCAAAAGTACGCAGCCCGTGGAAAAGGTCTCCCGATTCCCCAGATCCAACAAATGGGTCGACAGATCTTGGAAGCTTTGGTGTTTCTGAAAGATCGTGGTTTTCCAACAGTGACGCATTTGCATTCGGGGAACGTCGTCGTGCAAAACGGTGTTGCGCGTTTAGCCGGATTGGAAAATTCTCTACTGGGTTTTACGAGTCGTATACATCCGGTCGTGTCTTCACGAACGTCCCAGGGCGCAACGATCGATAGTATTTGCTTTGGTAAGAAGCAAATTAGAGAGAAAACTAAAATCTCTAGATAACCGTGCGATTTTTGCCCCATTTTTCTTCTCCAGGCCACATGCTGTTCGAGATGTGCGCTGGCTACGAATTGTGTTCCTTTAAACCTTCTTCGATTCACCTCAACGATCTCAAGATGTATCCTCAGGTTGCAAATCTGATGAATGTGATATTCAGCAAAGTGAACGGTCGTTATCCAACCGTCGAAGAACTTCTACTTCATGATATATTTAGAAATATCGATCTGCGAGAAATGCGGAGCGCGCCAGTCACAGTAAGAAATCTAAGAGTAAAAAAAAAAAACAAAAAATACTCATTTTTTTTCAATCGAGACGTTTGGGTTCACAATTTCGTTTTCGTAACAGATATTTCGTCCAACTTTAACACCCTCCATTATTAATCTACTCGATGGGCTCAAAAGGCACAATTCTGGAAAGAGGTACAACTGAATTTAGTCAAAATACTCAAATATTTATTATTACTTTTCTTGTCGTTTATCACCGCTAATTAGTTTATGACTCACGTTTCATTAACTCAAGTGCCACGTTGGTTTTTTTAATGCACGTTGTTGATTTTGCATGCACAACAGACACGGCCAATCGCTACGATCAAAATTTCGTTGACACGAATATATTGGTAATCATCTTCATTGAAATTCAAGGCAGAATCGATACAGCAATTATTTATTTTAATCAAAGACTATTCAGTAATCATATCGCGACAAAAATCTTTCCAATTAACCAAAAATTCAATTCGATCAAAAATTGCAGAAACTCCTTCATCTTCACTACGTTTTAAAGATCGATTTTAAATAACAATAATGCTGCAATTTAATGATAAATCGTTCGACTAATCATGACACAATTTGATTTTCCATCATTTATTATGGGTTTGTTGATTTTCCTGAATATTCATGTTTTTTGTAATGTAGGCATTGTTACGCCTTTGGAGCTTTTTTAAAAAATTGTGAAAAATCGCTGAATTTACAACCACTTGGCAAAATTAATGGAAAAAAAAAATGACAGAAGGAAAATTCTAAAAAAAATATTCGATATTTAGAAAAATTGACGATTGAATTTGCATAAAAAATAATGTTGATTATTTTTTCAAAGTTTATTCGTTTGGAGAATTTGGAAATCGCAAAAACCAAAACTCTGATGAATATTTTTGGCTGGAAACAAGAGCATGTGAGACGTTCTTAAGGAATAATTGTTGTATTCATCCTGTCCTTAATTTTCTTTCGGATGAAAAAAGGTTTGAAACAAATTTTGAATTCACAGATCATCAGAAGTGGACATGGAGGACATGATATCTCTGGAGAGTCCAGAAATCGAGCGAGGGGAGGATTCACTATTAACTGAAATTTACAACGAGCTTTCAAACACAACCGTTTAATGGGATCAATTTTTTCTTCCAGTGACAATTAGCTTTAATTCGTACCTTTATTTACTAAGTGCCAAGAAAAAAAGCAAAGCTATATATAACTATATATATATAAAAAAGTGGGAACGAATCGCGAAACGAAAATCAATCGAAGTGAGAGAGCGGGGAGGGGAAAAAGACAAATTGCCAGTAGAAGGGTTCCTACGTAATCACTAAAACTTCACGAATCTTTCACTTTTTCGATAAATAAACAAAATACGCCAATTGTCTATTCATTTTTCTAGCAATAAAACAACACAAAAAGATCTTTAACTGCCAATGAATTTGGCGAGAGATTTATTAATTCCATGTCTTAGACTCTTAGAAACAACAGCTCATTCTTCTTCTTATTTTATATTTTGTGTTTTTATTTTTCTTTTTTCTTTCTCAATTTTTTAGTAAATGTTTGTTTTTTCGGATGACCCCGTTATTTTCATTTAACTGTATTGTAAGAAAAAAATGTACAATTACAAATACTTGCGTAATGAGCAATTGAGAACATTTGAGTTTTTTGTAATAGTGTACTATTGTAATTGGAATATCTGATTCAGTCAATATCTTATCCAGACTTAAAACTAAGTAGAAAATATACTCGCAACATCGTAGAGCCACACAATGAAACACATTCGCATTAACGGATAAACAGCGCAATTAATCGACGTAAGATGGGCGACAAAACAATCGGGCCAGACTTTCAGTCTGCGTTGACAACAATTACGCTGATAAATCACAGCGTAAAAAGAAAAAAAAACTGTATTTTTCGATCAAAGTTGATATTCGCGAGTTTTTCTTTCATAACAATTTTGAAAATCTTTTTTGTGTCAAACGCTCATAATTAATTTTTCGATTCAATGAAATGAGACGTGTACTTTTCATTTTTTTTTCAATTCTTTCTTTCGATTTTTCTTTTCTTCTTATTTTAACGTCGATGGCCCGCACTTCGTTGCCGATGGATTTTACAGTTCGGACGAAATATTTAATAAATTATACTTCTTATACGGCTTATGATGCTCCAGCTTCAAGCTCACTCGCTGGTGTGTCCGGCTCCTCGTCGTTGTATATATTTTCTGCCATTTGCCATACTTGCATTATATTGTCCTCCGACACAGAGCATATCACCCATGGCTCGTTCGGGTTCCACGAAAAATCACTTATTTTTGCTGTGTGTCCGCCGTGGATAAACTATAAATGAGAGTTTAAGATACCGACCGATCCGACGTTAGAACTTATGTCGTTAGCAAATCACGATGGGTGATCAAATTAATATGGGGGAAAAAAAACTAGCAAAAAAAACCATTCGTCTTTAGCTTGGAAGCCAAAAAACATCGGATTTTTTTAATTCATTTACTTTTGAATCCTTAATTGCAAAAAAACAATCAAAAACTTTACGAAAAATTGGAACAAAGCCTGAAAAAATAGTTAAATTTGGAAAATCTGGTACTTTTTCATTAATTTTGAAAGTTTTTCAACAGAATTAAAACCGAAAAAATTTTAGGCAAGTTAACAACTTTTCATTGATTTGGGCAATAAAATTATGTGACTTTTTTTAATATTGTGGCAGGGGAGAAAGATAAAATTGACTTTTGGAAATCTTCCATGAATTTCTCGGTTTTTAGTTTCCCAAACTTATTGGTTAATTAATGCAAACATGTTTCTATGTAATTTGATCGCTCATTGTAATTAAAAAATTGGAGCTGGAATGAAAATACCAGTAATTCAGGCGGTCCGTCTTCAGCGTCCTCGGGTGATTGTTCCTCGCCGATTTTGCTCAAATCCCAAACGTGCAAACGTCTGTCGGTGCCACTGCTGGCGAGTATCGTCTCGTTGTGGGGCGACCATTGTACCTGGAAAATCTCGTCCTTGTGCGACTCGAAAGAGTGCAATTTGAGCTTCAAATTTCGCAAATCCCACAGAGCGACTGTTTTGTCGGCGCTTCCGGTCGCGAGAATGAATTCGGAGTAGGGATTGAAGCTCAAGCAGTTGACTTCGGCTGTGTGAGCGTCGACTGTGTGGCTGGGTTTGCTCGTGTTGTTACATCTGTTGCAAAAAATGCATTTTCACATTATTTATTTGTTTAGAAATAAATAAAATTTGATGAAAATTCAATATTTTATTTTAAAAACCCACCTGGTGTCCCAGATCATTAATTTTTGATCATCAGCCACAGAACCGAACAGTGATTCATGCAAAAGGTGCCAGGCTACGTCCTCGACGACTGCGGTGTGGCCAGTAAAAATTGTCTTCGCGTCGATCACACGATTTTCTTTGGGTGTTGCATTTATGTCCCAGAGACAGATCGTGTGATCGTCGGAAGCGCTTAGCAAGTAACCATTGAGATTTGGATTCCACGAAAGACCATAGCCTTCCTTTTGATGGCCACGTAACCTTTACAAAAAAAAAAAAACCGTCCAATTATTTATTTACAACGGCGACATGATAAAAAACAGTTAAAAATCATTCAACTTTCGAGTTTCACTGATTAGATTCAGTAACTTGTGACAGAATCATTTAACCCCATCATTTTCATCAAAAAAAATTATATATAGATGATTATTATTGATTAAAAATTTGGTAACTTGAGCTGGTAAGTTTTGATATGTCAAATTTTTAGCTAAAAATGATAATATATAGCAATTCTTATCGGAAGTAGTTCTAATTAATTGCATTTGGGGAAAAAAACCTTTAAATAATTAAATTTCTATGCAGAATTGAAAATGCCAAAGTTATTTGTTGTGAAATGAAAATCAGTGATCCGAAAATAACAAATTATCGTCTAGAATCAAATAAAAATGATAAATGTTCATTTTTTAACACATTGACTCAAACAAAGCCAGACAAATTATCGTCTAAAACAAAACAAGAATAATAAATGTTGAACATGAATAAATGTTTTGAACATTTTTTTACATCAACATTTCTTCATATTATAGTGTAGTTTTTTAAAGTAAAGTACCTTAAATCAGGATGGCATTCTCCGTTTGGATCAGGTTTACTGGGATGTTTAGTATAATCAAAAACAAGTACGTCGCTAGAAGGAGTTTTAGTAGCGATGACGCAAGGATTTTGCGGCATATATCTAGCTCTGTTGACTTCTCCCTCGTGATTAATCTTAATCTCAATTTCAATTTTTCCACTGACGGAACCAAAGCCTCCAAATTCGCCTTTTTCGTTGTCATAATGAGAGGCGTCGAATTGAGCATCTTCATTTGGCAATTGAACGCTCGCGATGAGAAGGTGATTCTGTTCGTCGGATGTGTGGGTACCCAATATCAAACGATGAACGGAATAATCCTTGCCCTCGGGCCTTGTAACGTCAGGTAGCCATTGTGCCGTCAGCGATGGCCATTCCAGAGCGTGTGTCATCACAAGGTCGTACAAAAAAGGAGTATTTTTTTTCCATATTTTATACTCCTCGTTGATGACACGCTCCTCAACCGCGTCGTCGAAAGTTTCTATACAAAAAATCATTTTTTTCAATCATCTATCACATATTTCCTTTTTCAATTCATATTTATATAAAAAATTATTAATGGAATAAAGAAAATAAGTGACTTCAATTCTCCCAATTTCAATGATTGCGCAAATTATTACTACTTTTCAATATAATTATAGAAAAATTTTAGTAAATATTCATATTCATGTGTGACTGTCCAATATTCCATCTAAATAAACGATTCCCAAGAGGGAGAATATAGGTGGCCATAGCGCAGTAGTTAGCGCTCCCGACTCAGACTCCGAGGATCCCAAGATCAAGCCCACTCGGCTCACCTTTATTTTCTCTCATCGTCACTGGCCCGTTCTTCACGCTCTCTGCCGTATCGACGGGTTCAACCATTACACATGATATAATATTCATTTTTGTGTTCTGATAATTTATTATTTATTCTTATTTTTGTATATTAGGTTTTTTCCAAAAGCTCGATAGTCTATGATCAAAATATGAAACAAACAAAAATTGCCTAAAATTTTGCAAAATTTGATAAATGACCTTTTATTGTCAGCAAAAATTAGAGAAAAAAACGTCAACTTTTATTTTTATCATTTGTTATTGCTTTCATTTTTATTAAATTTGTTATTCGTAATATTTTTTTTAGATGAAATATTAATAATAATAATAATGAAATATAATAACAAAGTTGAAATACAATCCAAAGGAAATGAATTTTTCAGCTGAATTTAACCAAGTATGATGAAATTAAAAAATTCGATTAATCATTTTGCGAAAAATAAAAATAGCATATACAAAAATAAGTTTTCGATCATACAGGGGTAAAAAAAAATTCGGATATTTCGAATAAAATTACGTGCTCATAAAACGCTCGGTTAATTAACGTTTATCGAGGGGATGCCTGGCGCCAGGAATAACGAGATGTCCGTTCGTGAAAATTCACGTACCTCCGAAAGCGTGGACGAATCGAACGACGAAATTTTTCGTAATGAAGTCAATTGGTAACTCGGGAATAATTTTGATCGAAGGAGTCGTTACCACGGAGAAAACGGAATGAAACGGGGGAAAAAAGCAGTAATCGTGGGAATGACTGAATTAGATAGAAAAAAGTGACGTTGTTTACTGGGCAAAGAAGACGCATCGTGTTCTCATCAAATGTGTGCAACAGATTCGAAGCATTTACGGACAAAACGAAGGAATTAGAGAGGATAAACGAGCAAAATCTTACCACCGTCTTTGTCACCCATTTGTATAACGTTGATCGAACTTTTCACAAGTGCCGAAGAACCAAACAAAAAAACGTTCTTGTTCTCTACCGCCAAAAGGACTGTGCCCGCCAAAAAGCGCCGGAGCAGCCGTGCACGCAGACAAAACCGGGGGCGCGGGAGCCTCACGACGGACAACCGGCAACGTTATGAATTACACGAGACCGAAGAGTGGGAGTAAAAATATATCACTTTCAATTCTCCATCTTGGCTGATTCGGAAATCTTGCGATTTCATTGGTTGTTCACGACTTCCGTTCTATTGTCAATTCAGAACCGGAAGTTTATGGAATTGCGTTCAAACAATGAAATTAGACAGTATAAACCCAATTTCCAGTTCATTTCTTCATAAATATTCGTTCAATTTATCAAGAAAAAAAATTGTCTGCAATTTTTATTCCCTAAAATTCACACTTGAATAAAAAAAAATTCTATTGTTTATCTCATAACTGCGAGCCTTGTTTTCCAACAAATCCATTTTTTTGACATTACCCTTCAAACTTTTACCTTTTACCTCCACGTGTGCTGTTCGTGGGTTCAATCCTCGTCTTTCCCGCCGTTCAGATTTATTATTATTGTGATATGATAAGCAACGAGTCATAATTATCGTTCCATGTTCCCCATCGTTGAGAAAATATTTCGAGTTTCGAGAATTTATAAGTAGAAATATAATTGAACAGTCATGGCCGATGCAGCGGCCAAGAGGGAAGCTCGAAGACGAAGAATTCTCGAAAATTCGGAATATCGGCTACAAAAAATCACTGGTCACGCCAATCACAATGAATCTTCAGGTAAATATGAATTTAGCGAGGTGTTGATTCCACAATTTTATGGGTTAGCTATTGGGGTGTTTACAAACACACTTAACCTGTCAAATCGTGTTTTGCTTTAATGATCCTTCGAGAAAATGAACAAAACTCGTTTATTTTAACAGAGGAACTGAATAAAAAGGCGGTCGAAACTGAATCGACCTCTCCGAATTCAAGCTCGAATGGAATTTTGAGCAACGAACAAATCATGCAGAATCAATCGTTCGATTCTTTGATTGACGGTGATTAAACGTTTTCTTTTTCATAAATAAATCAATATTTTTCACCACAATTAATAATCACATTATTAACAATTAATCTCTTAGATTTCAATGCAAGTTTAGACTCCGACGAACCTGTCAAATTCGACCAAATTTACTCAGCGACGCAAGACCTCTTGAATCACGTTTTGTCCGGACAAAATCTTCATCGTCGACGAACTACAGAAATAACTTACAGTCCCAATGTATATGGAAACACAGAATCATTCAATTTCAATAATTCCAACAACATCAGGTTCTCTCAGGAAAAACACGAGTCTCATCCGTTGCTAAACCATTTGGAAAGAGATATTCCTGCGACAAATACTCTCACATCTGAAAAATCGTCGTTTCTCATTAACGCTTTGTCGAGTCGTTTGGTATACGTCATACTCGCAGTTGTTGTAAATATTATGATAGTTCTGAAGCTGGAGCATTTATTTGGAACGGTAAGCATTCAACTCTTTGCTGTACCTGGGATCTTGTAAAAAAATAGTCCAAATTTTAAATATAATAAAATTTGGTTCCCTTGGCGTTGCAAGCAAAAAACTAAACAATGACAAGTACACTGCAACCTTGATTGTTTGAACAGCGACAAGACTGACCCTGCATTGCACTTGTAAATATAGAATTTTGCGCACACTTCGTTTTTCCATTTCTGCGCACCAGACGAATGGCAGGATTGGGCCAGATGCTTCCCCTACCAAGCGCAGACCAATCGATATGGGTTGCATAGTGGGAAATATTGCATGAATTAAGATTCGATAAATCGAGGTTGCAGAGTATCATGGATTGAAAACCTGCTGAAATGTTAATTCATCAATAATAATAATAATATCATTTGCTATTTATCAAATGGCTTGTTATAATGTTCTCGATTATCCCAGGGTTTCTTCCAGTGGGTCATTTTGACCCAGGCTAAATCCATCTTTTACGAGTCAATTTAGATGCACGTTTTTTCTTTCAACCTTAGATGCATTGGAAGAAATTCGTTTGTCAAAAGTTTTTCTGTAGCTTAAAAAAAGAATGTGTCAAAAAATAAGTACCCAAAGTTGTCTGAGTCATGCAGACCCATAGTAATAACGACTGGAACTAAAACAAAAATCTAACAACCCAGAGTTTAGTAAAATCAGCATTTGGAACAAAAAATTGACACTTCAAAGATCAAATTAATTATCACATTTTCTTGTATAAATTTTTTCATAATTCTATTCCGTTTTCATTAATTAGTAGATCCAATTTATTTTTAGTCAAGTTTGAGGTGGCTATTTTATTCTTCAGCGTGACATAACAAAAATGGTACCAATATTTAAAATAAAAAAGGATGAAACCATTATTACTAATATTATTAATTGCAGCATTTTTTTTTTTCAGAGCATAATGATTCCATTTTTGGCAGTGGTGATCGGACGTTTGTGTACATCGCGAAACGATGACGCAGCTCAAGGCAACAATATGTTGGTAGCTGCTCTCATACTATCGAATTGCAGGCCAAATTTCGTTAAAGTTATTCAAAGACTCAGGGGCATATTGTCGCTCGTCGGAAAAGTTTTTCGGGACTTCGCCGTATATATTTTCACTTTCGTACTATTATACACCATGATTTCACCATACAGAGAGAATCCTGATGACATATTACCTCTTGAAAACAACGCCGAAGCGATATTCGAGAACGAAATGACGATGTAAATTACGAAGGACGATAATCAAGTGACAAAAATGAATTTATTTCTCATACTTTTCTTCAATTTATCCGTGCTGCTAAATTATTTTTCTTCGATCAAGGACGGACGCCCGTACACTTGTAAATACGTCCCGTTAATAGCGTCAAGAAAATCACACGCATTTCGCCGATCTCGATGCTGTACGTTGCCTTCTGAGTGTAATATCAATTTGAATAATAAACAAATCAGCCTTTTCACATCATTCCTCAACGTGAAGGTTACTTCAACTTGGACCCAGGATTTTTATCGACTAAAAATTATTTCATATCGTTTTAACCCTAAGTTACCCTTGGGTCATTTTGAGCTAAGCCAAAACCGCCATTTTCGAATCGATTGAAATACATTTATTATTTTTGAACTTGGTGCGCAGTGGAACAATCGTTTCCTGACATGGTCGAAAAATAATAATTCTTTCGAAAGTTACAAGCGAGCAAAATTGCCTGGGTCATAAAGATCCGTGGTAGTAACGGCCGGGGCTAAAAAAACTGCAGAAATCTCCAGTTAAATCTCTGAATTTTGTCTCAGGGCACAAAAACGTTGAGGTTAATAAAAATGAATCGAAAACAAAGTTTTATAAATGTATCATGTATTCCAGATTCATAAAACACGCTTTGGAGAAATACGCCTCTAGTTTCGCACAATTAACGATGCTTCGGTTATCAAAAATGTACGATCTATATTCTGTAAAAAAAGAAAAATTATCATCCTCTCACATTATGCTACAACTTGACATCAAATTCGTCACAGGGAAATACAAATTATTAGGAAAAAAAAGATCAATGGCTAATAATTGAAAAAGAAAAGAAAAAACATTCTTAAATAAAAGAAATAAGAGAAGAAAAAAAACAAAATAGCAAACGAAAATTAAATTCGATGAAAAATCAGACGTGTTTGACTCAATGGTAAAACTAGTCAACTGTACATAAAGTCTGAACACCAATACACAGCTATGGCGAGAATACAAACAGTAATTGGTACGTACTGAAACGCTATGCTTTCGGTGCGATATCGTTTTTTTCAGTCTGAAAGTTTTCAGGCTTTACAGAATTTTCTGGAGGAATTGTTGTTTCGGTCTGAACGTTTTCGTGCTTTAAAGAATCTTGGAAAGGAACACGGAATTTTACATGAAAAATTATTACGTTCACATTGCGGCGTGGTAGCATGTCGACCATTGCAAAGAAATTTACTATGTTTTTCTATTAAAAACATAGTAAATTTTGCTCAAAAGCGACGACGTGGTTCCACGATGCAATGTGGAATTCTCTCTATGAACCGTTGGTTCAGTCTGATCAGGCTTTACATAAGCTTCGGAGAGAATAGTCGTTTTAGCCTGAACGTGATGATCAGGCTTAACAGGGTCTTCAGGGGGAATCGTTGTCTCAGGTTTTTTCATCAATATGGCGTTAACATTCGACGATAATTTATCATCATTATCTTCGAGGACTGCCACAAATGTCGACGACGATACGACATCGTCGTTTTTGATTCTTGTGCCCCAACCCGGGTAGTCGGTATCCGAGGAACATTCTTCATAATCTGATGATGAATAATCACCGAGTTTTTCGCATCGGGCAGGGCACGCGTCTCCCTATTCCGACTTTGACGATTTGAGATCTATCAAAGAATGATGCCTCACCACGTCTATGTGACCCATTCGCAACATTTTTTCCTCCCACTCTTTTATGTTCTGCTTGTAACGTTCCATCAACTTTTCCGACTCAACTTGGTACTTTACTTTCTGCTCCGGATTCATCGCGTTCCATTCTTCCGCCATACTTCGGGTCCAATCCTTCAACGAGTTAAATATATCTTATCATCATTTTTATCATGACTTCAAAAAAAGGTTCTTAATTCGACCCATGATTTGTTTACCTCATACAAATTAAGGGTTCATGCCTCGAAAAACTGCTTTTTATTCAAAATTTTTTTTAATGACCATTGAAATGTATTATTTGACAAAATTTTCGTATATTATAAAGTATATGTCGAATAGTAATGTAAACTTTTTTTAAATCAGATATATCGAAATGAGAAGATATCGAAAAAGTGAAAATCGACATATAATAAACTTTTTTCCATGAAAAATGAGACTATAGATATTTGCATTTATTGTACCCACCGGTCCTGACGCCCCTTTAGTCCTCGAGTATTTCCGGTCTTGCAAAAATTGGAAAAACGATGTTGCAGGCTTTTTGGGTCTTCCAAGTTGAATACATTTCTGGAAAAAAAAATCACCCTCATTTCGTTATCCTATTTACTTATTTTACAAATTACATTTCAGAAGATTCTCCTCAATTATAAAGAAAATAATTAATTTTTTGTACAATAAATCTTATATTTGTAAAAGTTTCTTTTTTGGTGAGAAAAATCGCAAAATTTCAGGTTTAAAGTTAACGACTAAAGTTTAACAATTGCAGGAAAAATTCTTCATTGTTTGTTATTGGTGAAAGATCGCCTGAGTAACTTTCTGTTAAAAAAAAAAAAAATAGAATTGACGTTTAAACATTGAGAGCGATCTAAGTAAAATTATAATTTTTTGAAAATATTAAAATCATGGAGAAAAATTAATATACATTTTCCAAGTGAATTCATTTTGATTTTATTTCAATTTCAACAAATAAGAACTCTTCTTTAAAAAGTAACAACTAAAAATATTATTGAGGTACTGAGAACGATTTAAATTCACTAACTTTTTTCATTTCAGTTTTTTCCTTTTTGTTAAGTAGACTTTTCTTAGCCTCACTGATTAATTGCCGCTGTTCAGGTGTTATGGATTGTTCGTATTGCATCATTTGTTTGGTAAAGGATAAGAACTCCCTTTCGTATTCTTTTCGTAAAATAAACTTCTTTTCGACGTCGTACTCGGACCACTGCTGCGCTAACATTTTTAACGCATCGGGAAGTTTGAGTTGTGGATTATTTGCCATAAGCTTGGGACGTTCCGCCATCATATATTTGAAAAATGGAGTCAACGGCTTTTTCGGCTTGGGTGGTATTCCCAATTTTTCAGTCATTATTTTACTGAGTCTGCTTACCATCATGAGAGGTACATTAACACTTATATTTCTAAAGTTACTGAAATTAAAAAAAAAATTCAGAATACAAAATAAAAAAGGTCAACAAATTTTTTTGCCTCAATTTATTTTTCTTCACGAATTACTCAAATTACGAATCGTCAAAAAAGTAAATTAAAAAATTTTTTTAAATTACGTGGAGACATTTCTTGAAATTTTTTGTTTGTTGTTCTTTTTAAATTTATTTATACTTCGATACAAGGTCAAACAAAAATACAAGTTGAATATACATATTTTTACGCGGAAAAAGTTGAGCTCGAAATCCGAAAATGGCTTTAATTCAACACGCAAAATTGATACTCTAAAGGGCCATCGGTTCAAATATTTTCGCATAAAAAACAAATTGTTCAAATAATTATTACCTGATTGACACAATACCCCTGTAATTTGTACTTGCGTTGGCGAGGCTGAAAATTCTCCCAAACCCAGCCATGTTTCGTGCGTGCTGATAACCTCTTGTACAATAATCGACGATACCACCGAAGGAATAACCGAAATAAGAATGAAATGAATGAGACACGATCGAGATGGAAGAACAGCGTCGAATTCGAAAGTTAGGATACTACGCGTCCGTCGTCAAAGCTAAGTGAACTTGCCCCCCCCCGCCCCGAATTCGTCGTTTTTATTTTTTTCCATTTCCATTTGTAATTCATTAGAAGGCGATTGTTCGAACAAATAAAAGATTTGTTAGACAAAAAAAACCGTAATTTTAGCTGCTCTCGAATTTTTATTTTTGATGCCACTGAAGTTTAATAGGGTCCAAACAATGCAAAATCGTTTGTAGGTAACAAATTTATAAATTAAAAATTTTGTTAAAACATTGTTTAAGTGAAAAAAGTAAAAACAATATTCAATTAATTTACGCGCATCGGTCATGTTACTCAGGAAAGTTACGTTCGGAAAATTTATTTCCTTTAATTTCGACCTTCTGAAGTTTTTTTAGTTCAATTTTTTATGATTCGCTTGAAGATTCGAGCACTTTTTGATTTCTAGGGAGAATCGGAAAAAATTTGAAGTCGGTCAATTTTTTCATCTTTATATATAATTAGTCAAATCTGCACCCTCAACCGAGCACGTTCAATAAATCATCGACACTTCCCAAGTCGTCCGTAAAACGAATAAACAACGCCACATACAAAAAACTATCAAAAGGAATCAATCAGTGAGATTCCTTTCTCTCCAGGAGTGCGATTACGACCTCCACTGAGTTAGCCCCCCCATATGGATTAAATTAATTTTCAATTTCACAAATTTCTTGGTGGTCGTACAGTGGTGTACGGTGTCGCATTTGAAACGTTGAGTGGTTTATCATTTTATCAAAAAATTAATTTCAAAAAATACCCCCAGAATTAGTCCCCCCATGACGACTATTTTGACTTTTTTTTTTGCAAATCACTTGGTGGTCGTACAGTGGTGTACGGTATCGCATTTAAATTGTTGAGTGGTTTTATCATTTTTTCAAAAAATTAATTTAAAAAAATACCTCCAAAGTTAGCCCCCCTATAAAAACTATTTCGACTTTTTTTTTTACGATTCACTCGAAAATCATTCAGTGGTGTATGGTATCGCATTTAAATCGTTCAGTGATTCATCATTTTTTTGACACTAAAGTTTAAAAAATTGCATCTGCGAGCGATACCTCCTCAAACGTTAACGATCCATCGAATCGAATTGAACTTTGCATATCGTTTACATATGTGCGCACACTATGGCCGCCTCATGTCCGACTGCCCGCTCCCGTTTTCCATAATAATATTTTACAAATAAATGGTGGAAGTTGTTGTTCTTATTCGTGTTTACTCCAGTTCCATTCAGTTCGACGGGTGTTTGTTCACAAATTTGTAAAGTTGCAATGTCAAAAAGTAGCTGTTAACTTCTCCATTTCTCATTCAATGATTTGGTTAGAGACTTCTCCCGCCCAAAATTGAATTTCATTACGATTATAACATTTTTTGATTTTATGTAAGTTTACATTTTTTTATCATCTTCATTCTTCGTACAATCATTCAACTTCGTCAATTATATTTAAAATTTTATTTTTGTATGTAAAAGACTTATCCTACCGTCAATCAACATTAACCATAGGAATTGAATCTCGAGGGAGTTGTACTTAACAATTGAATGGTTTCTTATCTATCTGTATTATATTTTATAAATTTTTATTTCAGACTTTTTAAGGTTCACTATTATTTTTTTTTGTGAAGGAATTTTAAAATAAACCATTTTTTAGATTTTTTTTTTATTCTGCCGGTTTTTTTTCTTATTTTCACCTTATTTCCATCAAGCTATACGATTTTTTTCAAAATAATGATGAATCACTGAACGATTTAAATGCGATACCATACACCACCAGGGTTGCAAAATTTTTAATGAAAATAATTTCCATTAACCATTTAATTTAAATGGTTAATGAAAATAATATCCATTAGCCATTTAAATTAAATAGCTAATGTAAATTATTTCTATTAACGATTTAATTAAATGGTTAATGGAAATAATTTCCATTGACCATTTAATTTTAATGGTAAATGGAAACATTTTACAATAATCATTTAATTTAAATGGTTAATGGAAATAATTTCCATTAACCATTTAATTAAATGGTTAATGGAAATCATCTCCATTAACCATTCAAATTAAATGATTAATGGAAATATTTTCCATTAACCATTTAATTTTAATGGTCAATGGAAATATTTTCCATTAATCATTTAATTTTAATGGTCAATGGAAATATTTTTCATTAATCGTTTAATTTTAATGGTCAATGGAAATATTTTCAATTAATTATTTTATTTTAATGGTCAATGGAAATATTTTCCTTTAACCATTAAAATTAAATAATAATAATCGAGGTTTCCTCGGTTACTGGTACCGGCAGTAGTTTCGACTTCGGTCAAAATGACCCGATGGTAGTAATCGAGCCTCACTCGGTTACCAGTAGCAGTACCAGTTTTGATCTGGATCAAAATAACCCTATGGTAGTAA